>JAFMOD010000110.1:128382-175882 GCA_019802435.1 Corydoras maculifer
GTTCTTTGTCCCCCCCCCCCCCCAATACAGCCAAACATACCACAACCTGCACAGTATGTATAACATACAGCGTTTTTAAATGCTTTATGATTTCAAAAGGTTTCCCGAAATTTGATTTAAATCAAATAACTAAATGCCTTTGACTATTTCAAACTACAGCTTATTTTCAATTCGAGAAATCTCAAACGCAGTTGAACACGCCTCCCATTGGACGGTGATCGCCGATTCACTTCTGCGATTGGTCCAATTGGAAAGTATGCTAATGAGCCCGAGGCGGTTTCTAAGGGACCGTCTGAGTCAGGCTGCGAGCGGATTGGCCAAAAGGAATCTGTCGGGCTTCAACCATTGGTCAGATGTAAGGAATGTGCAAATGAGCCGGAGCCCTCTGGTTATAAATATGGCAGCCGGTTCAGCTGTGGGGGTGAAAACAAGAGAACCACGCGGTTCTGAGAGCGACTCAGTCAATGAGCTCTGTGAGGTAAGACGATTCATTAAAGTTATTGGCACTGATTAAAAAAAAATTAAATTAGTGCATTAGTAAAAATAAACTATAGAGTTCAATTAATAAAGCTTGTGCTGTAAAAAAATAGAGCTTTAAGGGTTAGTTGTTTTGCATGTGAGTTTTACTTGAAATTTAATGCACACAGAACTCCTATTTTGTTATATAGCAAAGAAAGTGCATGATTCTTTTGCTAACTTTTGCCTGTTGTATCTTGTGCAGCGTGCTTCTTACCCTCGAGCACTGAGATCTGGGTGTTATCATGCCGGTGGACATGGCCGTGCAGCTCTACATCACACATTCTCCACCTCCGCACAGCTTCCTCAGCTCCTACGAAGACTACCGAATGAGGAGCTTTGCCAACATCTGCTGCAAACCCCTGCGTCCGTGCATCAACACCAAGCCTCCTCCAGACGTGAGCCCGATTCTGCCGTGCCGCATCTGGCCGGGTCCCGAGAGCAAATCCAAAAAGAAGGTGGTTTTCGCCGATTCCAAGGGCATGTCGCTGACCGCCGTGCGCATCTTTTGTCCGTCCGAGAGCAAATGCCCCAGGGCCGAATCACCTCTGCAGTTCCTCATGCCGAAGCTAGAAGGCAGTGTGAATGTGACGCAGAGCCGAATCCTGGATTTCACCCAGCCTGCGGCGGACTACCTGGACTTCCGAAGGCGTCTGATGCAGAACTTGGTGTGCCTGGAAAGCTGCGTGGTGCAGGGACGAGCGCTAACGGGAACGGTCAAGGTCCGCAATCTGGCCTTCGAGAAAACGGTGTGCGTTCGAATCACCTACGATTTGTGGAAAAGCTATCGCGAGGTGGTGTGCACTTACATGAATGATGTGTATGGGTGCAAAGAGACAGACACTTTCTCCTTTGTGGTTGACATGCCCATGTTGACCCCACAACAGAACAAAGTGGAGTTTTGCATCAGCTTTACCACCAGGGGGCAGACACACTGGGACAATAATGATGGTAAAAATTACGCCGTCGTCACTGTGCACAACGACATGAAGGACAATATCGCCAAGATGGATTCGTCCAGGCAAATGAAAACCCCAAAAAGGTGTAGCACACAGTCCACTGAGTGGAAAAGCTGGGGGAACATTAAAGCCACTGCCCCCTACTGGTAGCCCATAAACCAACATCATGCTGAAGTTTTTCAGAATAAAATGACCCTCTATTTATGGTAGACACCTGAAATAAGCTATGCAGATTCAATGCCAGTCAATGAGCCTATTGGTACAAAACGTTTGGCATTAATTGATGCATGCACCTTCACAGTGCCTTAAGGTTTAAAGCTATGAAACAAGTGATTACCTTATTTAAAAAAAATGTATTTTAAACATCAATTCTGTTCATAACCTGATCAAGGGAACAAGCAAGCGGCTGCTGAAATTCTCCTTCATAATGAAGGGTTGCATGGAGTTCGGTGTGGAAGAGCTTCGTTATGATATTCTGTGTAAAAGAGATAAAAAGTCCTACATAATGTTATTCTGTGACTTAACAATCAAATGTAGCTGCTTTGTGCCCTTCAGAACAGTTTTTGTAATGCTGCTAACTTTTTGCCTTTTACCTGTAAATATTTGTACATAACTTTCTTTAAATAAACTTGACCGGCCAAAAGGTTTCTGCTTCTCTTTATTGTGTGGGTTCTGAACCCTTTAAATACTTTAAAGGTCACGAATACCACTATGATTAAACATTACACCCATAATTATATATACATATATCCACAGACCATCTTTATCAGCTTTACTTACCATATAGATGGTCCTTGTAGTTCTACAATGACATTCTGTAGTCCATCTGTGGCATCAGTGTAACTGCACATTGACGATCATAAGACTCCGATGCTTCTGTGATTCATTCCACCTGTGGATGCAACCGCAGCCAAAAACAGTCCCAATTTTGTTGGGAAAAGTGTTTAACTTTTTATTGGGATGTTGCTTAAGATGGGTGTGTCCTTGGCTCACATGCTCAATAATTACACTTGCATTGGGTCAAAGTGAGCTGCTCGACCACAGCATCCCTGGACCAATAAGGGTTAGGGGTCTTGCTCAAGGATCCACATTGTTCACCTCAGTGGAGCTGGATTTGAACCCACAACCTTTAGATAGATAGTCCAAAACCATAACCACTGAGCTGCCAATGACCCCTCTTGTTGCATGTTTACCACATCCATCTCCCCCCACCCCACACAGATCCGAAAGCGGCGCATGTAGCACCACCACTCTGCTGTCAGCAATTAGTCGAGTGCAGTCAGTCACCCCAGACAACCGCAGAAAGAGTGGGTGTGTGCAATGAGACGTAAACCCCCTGCTGGCTGTCGGAGAATACTGAAGGCAGTCCATGACTCTTGGTTTCACATACCTAGGTGGTGGATGATTCTCAGCACTGCAGTGACACCGATGTGGTGGTGTGTTGATAAAGATGACTAAAATGAAGCAGTGTATTAGCACAGGTGTATCTCATAAAGTGACTGGTAACAGTATAAAGGCCATTTTAAGTATTCACACAATTAAAAGGAATAATCTGTATTAAATGAGTGTGTGACTGAATTATTCTTACCTTCTGAAGTTCTGCGCATCTGCTGCAGGTTAGAGTGTTGCATAAAAGTGTGATATTGACTCAGGAAATGCTGAACTAAGTGAGATATTTTCCAGCTTCTTACCCACACACACACACACACACACACACACACACAAATCAAGAGGTATTTGAAGGAAATTTTCTTCACACACACACACACAGGTTGAAATGCCCCATGGGCAGGTAAACATGTTTTACCCCTTATCTGAATCTACAAGTAAACACAGCACTCTAGGGCTGATATCTGGGTCACGTGCAAAACAAACTGTATCCAAAAAACCAAACATTTTTATACTGTTTTTATATTTATATCTTATGCAAAGTACTACACAATAATAAATCCACTGCTCAGTACACCAAACCCTTTATACTTCTATTGTTCTTTATACCAAAATCCTAAAATATTTAATGTTTTAGACGCCAGAAGTCAAGTGAAGGAAATTAAGGCTGATGAAAAAGAGTGTTAACCCTTATACATCACAGTATCATGTATATAAAACAGAACAAGAGACAGATTGATCTACTGATTTATGTAATGTGTGTGTGTGTGTGTGTGTGTGTGTGTGTGTGTGTGTGTGTGTGTGTGTGGGAGAGAGAGAGCACATTTTGATATTTGAGTATGCCATTTGTGAAGTGATGAGTGTTTTCTGGCTCAGGACGCAGAGGACTATATGATTTAAAAGTAGTGCAAAGGTAACAGTCAAGCAGATGAGTTACTCCATTAAACTTCTCCATAGAACTGGCGCTGAAAGTCATAGGGCCCTATTCTGCTTCCAGCAACGTGTTTATGTTATTTTGAGTCCAGTTCCAACCTGACCCTATGCATGCACACTCACACATTCACTTCTCAGAACAGTATAGATGGCTTTCACACAGTGGACTAGTTTAACCTTTAGGATGTTTTTAAGGTATTTTGGTCAAGCAGGAGATAAAACAGGACGAAACGTGAAAGTCGTGCAAAACATGTCCTGTCCATCTGCACATACCTTATCAGCCTGTAACCAGCAGTGTGTGTGTGTGTGTGTGTGTGTGTGTGTGTGTGTGTGTGTGTGTGTATATCTCTACAGTCAGAAAATAAAGGACAAAAAACCTGATTTCGGTCCCTTGAGGTAATTTTCATTCTAAAACATTTATTTGACCGTAGGGTAACTCTGTGTCCTTTTAAAGGGTCAGAAAGTTACGGATATGTCCCCAAACAGTAAATAAAGGTAACTCTGCGGTTAGCACCTCAGTGACATGCATTGATTCTCCAAAGTTACCAGGCTGTTCTTTTCTGCGAGAGTCTGATTAGAACGTGATCTGATCATCTGGAACCATGGTTTATCTTCTGTACATCCTATTTCTCACTAAGTACACACTCACACACACACACACACAATATATATATATATACATACATATATATACACAATATTATTATATATTATTATTATTTTTAGTTGTTTTTTTTGTTATTAACACGTGACACAACAAGAAGCAGTAATAAATTATTTAGCATGATCCTAATTGATTTAATGATTTATGATTTAATAACAGAGAGTAATTAGTGATTACTACAAATACTTGATTAAAAGATATTTTTTAAAATTCTTTTAACTCATTACGTGACAGGTTATTGACCAATCTTACGTCTTTGTCTCCCTCTAGTGGTTGATTAAATTGTCATTAAACCCTTAACTATATACAGAGTATATAACATAGTTTTTAAAGCGCTTACCTGACAGACTCATGGCGAATGTTAAATCCTATCCCGGCGGCAATGAGGTAAACTGCAGGGAAAACCCCGTAAAAGGTCGTCTGTATATTGTAGGACTGAAAGATGGAGTAGCCGAAACAATTTAGCATCGCTATTTCAGTAACTACTATGATTTAAAGCGTGGAGGGAACCTCACACAGACCCCGAGAGAACACAGAGAACACAGAGAACACAGAGAACAGAGAAAACACAGAGAACACAGAGAACACAGAGAACACAGACCCCGAGAGAACAGAGAGAACACAGAGAACACAGAGAACAGAGAAAACACAGAGAACACAGAGAACACAGACCCCGAGAGAACACAGAGAACACAGAGAACACAGAGAACACAGAGAACGTAAACGTCCATTCTGTTAGACAGACTGCAGTTAAAAACACAACATCTCATGTGCTGGGTACACAATTCACATCACGACCGTTTTTGTCTTTTGCCAGTAGAGGGCAGTGTATTTACATAAACAGACGTTAAAGGTGCAGATTACTGACTTTTAATATCATTAAACATTTTTGGGATGATAGAGAACTTTACTTAGAGGCAAAAAATTATTTACTGCGTTTTGAATTTGTGGTTCTAAAAATAAATGTTCCAAATTTTTTAATGTCGTTACTGTTTTACTTACTTTTGCATGTTCTCTTATCAAAGCGATTTACAAGTATTACAACATAGTGGGGGCGGCACGGTGGCTTAGTGGTTTAGCACGTTCTCCTCTCAGCACTAGGGATTCCCGGTTCGAATCCCCATCTGGGTGGAGTTTCCACGTCCTCCCCGTGTCCGTGTGGGATTCCTCCGGGTTCTCCGGTTTCCTCCCACAGTCCAAAAACATGGATCAAGTCTATTGAGTTCTTCAAATTGCCCCATATAGAGTGTGTATGTGTGAGTGAGTGTGTGTCCAGTGATAGATTGGCGTCCTGTCCTGGGTGTATCTGCCCAGCGCATGTTTGAAACATGGCCACTTAGTTACATACAGCTGTATCTCTCTCTCTCTTTCTCACCCACCCACCCACACACACACACACCCACACACACACACACACACATTCCTGTTTGAATGTGTTTCAGTCTACAGCTTTGACCTTTTGCTGTGTTGGCATCACTCACAGGAAGCAGCATGTGATGACTCCGTCGCCAAAGTACTCACCACTATCACCTCCTTAACCCCTAACCCTCTTAAAAAAGGATTAAAACATTTTTAATAGCTTAAACAGAAAAATATATGATGTACCATGTCCATTTTAAAGTACACGTGCCTGTTTGGCACACCTAATGTATCAGGTTTGCAGTCACTGCCCGCACCAATCAGCTGATCACACAGCATCTTAGTCATCCATCACATTCCTCACATTCATCATGAGAACCTCCACAGGGCCAACAGTGGGGTACGGGACACGTTCCTAACACATAATGTGCCAAAGCCGCAGACTGTTGGTATGAGAGGTGAGGTATGAGTCTGAGAGGTGGCTCCGGTTTCACTGAATGAATTTACTGATTTAATGATTAAAAGTTATTCCAATTAAGCAATGTCAGTGATGTCTGCTGAGAACCTGAATGTACTGAAACCAGGTTGATTCTATCACTGATTAATCTATTTACTGCGTTTTAAACTTTTATTTATTTTAATTTTGTTTCCTTAGTATTAACCATCACTAAATATTCTTTCATTCACTATCTTACGCTTTATCCTATATTAGGGTCGCGGGGGGGGGGGGGGTTCCCCATGCCCATCCAGGGGAGAACGTTTTGGGCGCTGGGCAGATACACCCAGGACAGGGCGCCAATCTATCGCTGGGCACACACTCACACACAGCCACGCATGCATACACACTCTATATGGGGCAATTTGGAGAACTCAATTGTCTTGAACCATGTTTTTGGACTGTGGGAGGAGACCGGAGAACCCGTAGGACACCCACGCAGACACGGGGAGAACATGGAAACTTCCCCCAGATGGAGATTCGAACCGGGAATCCCTAGTGCTGAGAGGAGAACATGCTAAACACTAAGCCACCGTGCCGCCTTTCACTAAATATTTAGTCTATAAAATATTTTGATTGTTATTTGTCATATATAGTTATAATTTAGCACGCAGTAATCAGATATTCCACTGTTTGTGGTGTTTCAATCACATTCCAGTTGGTTTGTTCCAGTCCTCTCAGTTTAATCAGGCATTTTGTGTTCTGTCGCGTCTTAATGCGCACCTTAAAATAGAAACACTAAGGAAGTGCAGCTCATTTGCTTGACTTTAATAATGTGGTCAGTGTATTTTGAGCCTGTGGCACTGATGAAGTGAGCGATGACTGGAATAAAGGACAGACAGTGATGATAAACCGGTGACTGACATCATCCAGAAGAAGACTCGTCTAATGGGTGCACTGATATCAGGGCTAAATCCAGAGAAGAGCCGTGCTGCCATTCGGAGGCAGAAATGATCGGTATGAAGCTCACTGACATGACGGGATGCTACTTCAGCTGGCATGATAAAATAGTTTAGTTAAGAGTCGAACAGCTTGTGAACGAATGTCATGTGTGAGGCATGTGAGAGAGTCGCTGTGAGAAAATGTTTTTACACTAATGAATATTTTAAGAATAAATTAATTTATACACACTGCATTCATATTGCACTTTTTGATGGGTTGTTATGGTCCAGTGTCCAGCCGTCTCACCCTTTCATTTATTCATTCATTCATTATCTTCTGCTTTATCCTATATTAGGATCGCGGGGGAAGGGGGGTTCCACATGCCCATCCAGGGGAGAACGTTTCGGGCGCTGGACAGATACATCCAGGACAGCGCGCCAATCTATCACTGGGCACACACTCTATATGGGGCAATTTGGAGAACATGTAGAGTGTGTCTGTGTGAGTGAATGTGTGCCCAGAGATAGATTGGTGCCCTGTCCTGGGTCTATCTGCCCAGCGCCCGAAACGTTCTCCCCCGGAGGGGCATGGGGAACCCCCCGCGACCCTAATGGAGGATAAAGCGGGAGATAATTAATGAATGAATAGATTGGGGAAGGCCCATTTTTTGTTCCGTCATGTCTGTACGTTAAATAAATAAATAAAGGCATGGTTAAGCAAAAGCAGGAGACAAGACGACCTCAGAGTCCCGTCCCGACCTCATCCAACACTTATAGGATGAATTAGAATGTGGATTGTGTGTAATCACGCCATCCTCTTGTCTTGAGCTTGCGCCAGGCTCTTCTGGATAAATGTGGAAAAACTCCCAAAATCTTGTAAATTAAACAACCAAATGAGATTGGGATGTCATAACACCTCGTGTGGGTGTAACCTGTACACACACACACACACACACACACACAGGTAGAAATGTACAAAGGAATGATGCAACAGAGAGAAATACACACATATGGCCATATTTTATTACCTCATTAATCATTCCTGATGGAGGTTGAGAATGAACCTTCTTTCAGAGACTCTGTGACCCGTTTTCATTACCACTGCATTACACCAGGCATACGGCATAAGGCCACGTCGGTGTTGGGTAAAAACGGCTGATGGGGTCTGATACAGGGGGATTGCTTTATTCGATTTGAAGGTAGTAGATCTCTCCCCTGTGTATTGTTGGTTTGACCATGTAATTCGATGTGTGGTTGAAGTCACTTCAAACCGTGAACCTATCTCAATCAAACACATGCACCAGTAAACATGGATTTCTACGTTTTTAATACTCACAGTAATTAAATAGCAATTACGGCACATCAGATTGAGCATTCCGGTGTAGTTTTAACAGGATAGAAGTGAAGTGCATCTTGAAATAACCCATTATATTTAAAAATAGAATAAATAACTCTAAGCAGCATCTGTGATCATTAAAAACAACATCGAGTCCTATTACAGTTGCAAAGGTACACAAGTTCTTCATCGAGTTACAAAAATACCTCATTACTCAAGCTATATTGTCTCCGCTGCTTCTCTAAACGTTTTTTTTTTTTTACAACCGCTGGTAAAGTTTTTCACTTTGATTGTTTTTTTTTTCTTCTCTCTCTCTCAATTGAACAAAGCAGGTAGAAAAAAATACCAAAAATAAATACTTTTATTCTTTAAGGTTTAGGATCGGGATCAATGCAATGTCGCGAATGGAACTGAGCCGGGATCAGCGCCAGCTGGTTGGCATGAGCGTCTTAAAGTCACATACAATAAAACGATGAAGGTCGGTGGTGGACACCCCTCCTGTTGATTTGAGGTTCTGGCTCAAGTGAATATGAACTGCTGCAGCATGCAACGCCATTAAGAACAATCACGCTGTCAAACATGTTGCAACAGTTTGGGGATAAATGTCCTCCTGGGACAGCTTCCACTCCCAATTGTTATATACTTAAAATTTTGGATTATGGTGTCCACATGTCTTCCACATGACCAATCGGTTTTCTTTGAATTGTTGCATCCACACAAAGTTTCAGGAACCACTTATTCCATCATCTCACAACACACATCACGATTAGGGACTCAGGGTGGGGGCAATAATTAGGTAAAAGGCCCTCACAGAGGATAACAAGCACATTCACCCACATTCACACTTGGGTTAATTTTGTTCTGCAGTTCACCTATTAGTACTAAACTCCTAGAGCATATTAACAAAGACACAGGGAGAACATGCAAACAGCATACAGACATGACCTGCGTGGCTCAACAGTGCAGTGTTGCGGTTCTTTTATCCACTGCATTAACCTGGCCGTGCAGAAGGGGGTGACGTCATGATCTTTACCAAGTTGCATTTTAAAAAATTGCATTTTTAAAAAGATGTGATGTGGACTAAATACTAAAATTCACTATACTACTATTGTGTGGACGCTTCCATAGCTATAGACTGCAGGTTTGGGAATTCTGGAATGCAATACAGAGCTCTAAAGCAAAGGCCAACCAGCACTAGGGCTCTAGTGAGACTCGATGTGAGAGTCTTGACTGTGGTCCTCCTCACATTGGCATGTTGAACTGTGGCACTGATTTGTTTCCGGCTGGATTGCACATGCTTTTCCTGTGACCCCCTTTTATCAGCGGAGGAAGAATGCAATGTGGTGACTGAACTCAAAGGTAAATGAGAAAAAACAAGCCAGACTAAGATAAATTCCAGCTGATGAAAAGCTTATTAGAGACCATTCGATGATCTTGAGCAGCATCCATCTGTTTAAAAACCACTAGCTCTGATTCAGGTGTAAAAGTGTCTCTGCAGCTCAGCGCATGAGCTTCCTTTTTTTAAGTGCTTAGTTTGACCTCGGGATGCACATCCTTCACCGCATCGTGTCCCTATCATAAACACGTTAAGTGCATCGGTTTCTACTCAGGAAAGAGATTAAAAAGAGGTTCAGACGTGCGTGGTGATTTCTGTCATCACTCCTGTTCTCGTCCGCAAAAAACCTCTGGTTACCGAGGGCGATGCCGAACCCGGAACTCGGGAAGGAAGGAATCAGAAAGGAGGAGCAGCTGTTGCGGTCGGTTACATACGGAGGTGTGGCACATGATCCGAGAATCGCTCTCTCACGCCGTCCTTCTCCAAAGTTCAGATTTAACCAAAATCGATGCGTGGACGATACTCAAGAACCATGGGGTACGCCTGCGAAGAAACACAACGCACTTTTGATCTCCCAGGGCGACATGGTGGTGTAGTGATCAGCATGTCCTCATCTCAACGCTGGGAATCCAGGTTCGAATCCCGATCTGGGCTCACCATGCTTCCTGCTCTAAATTGCCCCTGTCCAAATTGCCCCTATATAGTGTGTGACTGAGTGCACACACAAACATTTACACACACACACACACACACACACTTTTTTTTTTCTCAGGTGGGTTAAAGACACATGTGCAGTCATGTTAAAAGACAATATAAGTCCTGTGTGTGAGTAAGCGTGTGTGTGTTGGAGAGAGAGAGACCAGAGAAATATGAGTCTGTAGTCTCACTCATATCTGACAGCTGCATATACACACACACACACACACATATATACTCACACTGTCTTCTTGAAGTCTCCAGCGTGTTCGGTAGATGAATTCCAGGGTATGGTCTTTCCCCATGATCTCACCATTACATAGAACATCCAACTGAAAACACACACACACACAGTATAGGGATGGGTGAGTCTCTCCACTTCATCCTGCAAAATGTTCCATAAAGTTGGTGCAACATATTTTGTTCCTACACTTTTGGGCGTGGTAGCTCAGTGATCAGGGCGTTAGCCTATCAATCTGAAGGTTGTGGGTTCAAATCCCAGGTCCACTGAAGCTACCAATGTGGGTCCTTGAGCAAAGCCCTTAACCCTCATTGCTCCAGAGATGCTGTGATTAACCCTGTGATCATCTTGTAAGTCGCTTTGGATAAAAGCGTCTGCTAAATGTAATGTAAATGTACACTAAAGTGTACCGTAGTCTGCCACCAGAGGGCAGTATAGTCGATTTAACCTTTCCATTCTGTGGTCCAGTTCACAAACATACAAGCTACAGCCTGCACGCTGACGTTTTACATTCATTCATTCATTCATTCATTCATTCATTCATTCATTATCTCCCGCTTATCCTCTATTATCCCCCATGCCCATCCAGGGGAGAACGTTTCGGGCGCTGGGCAGATAGACCCAGGACAGGGCGCCAATCCATCGCTGGGCACACACTCACTCACACAAACACACTCTATATGGGGCAATTTTGAGAATTCAATTAACTTGATCCATGTTTTTGGACTGTGGGAGGAACCCGGAGAACCCGGAGGAAACCCACGCAGACAAGGGGAAAACATGGAAACTCCACCCAGATGGGGATTCGAACCGGGAATCCCTAGCGCTGAGAGGCGAACATGCTAACCACTAAGCCACCGTGTCGCCCTGACGTTTTACATAGAAAATATATATATATAAACAGATATACGTACATATTTTACACACACTATTTTTAAGTCAAATCACTTCTTTTAATATGTGGCCTCACTGACAGACATCTTCAAACACATGCCCACATTTTAGGTGGGTTCAATTACAGCCATGCCCATATATGGACGTTCTTGTGCGGTCAGCAGACAGACGGACGTTTCTCACCTCATAGGAACTCGGTAACTTCAGCTTCACACAGAGGAATTTCTTTATGGTGCCAACGGTGACGCGGGTGGAGCAGCGGATAAACTTCTTCATCAGGCCCTACATACCCCCCCCCCACACACACACATACACACACACACATGTTCAAGATTTTAAAACATTCTACTTGTACAGAATAGAACATAAACGATTCATGAAGGTAATGCGCACCTTCACCGTGCTTTCCCCTGATTGGCCGTTGTTTCTCAGGCAGTCCAGGCAGATGGCAATTTGAGGGTCGTTTCGATGGTAATCTCCTCCTTTACCCTCATCTCGCTCCTCTTCCTCACTCAGTCGAATCTTTTTGGGTCTTGGACCCTCTAAACACCATAACCATGTTTTTTAATTCGGTGTCTCATCTTTGGAATTGTACTGCTCACCTGCAGCTGGGTCTCATACTCACCCTCCCAATTCGCCCTTGTAGTTTTCCTCCAGAAATCCATTTCCTGTTGTTCCTCCTCTGTTCGGCGACGACAAAAAAAAAGACATTTAGACCATGAGGTTAGAACCAAAATGGAAACATCGTGATCTGTAATCTTCTCCGTAGTGATCAATAACTAAAGGAATCTGGATTCGGCGTCTAATTTTATACTGTTATTTAGCAGGAAGTTGATGGTTGAAAACTGAGTCTTAGTCTTAGTCAGCCTCCGGGTTAAAGAACATGCAGACTCCGCCCTGTAATCTGAATGAGGTACTGACTGCACATCATCCCTCTTGAAACACTTTAAACACACACTGTGTTATATCATTTGGATGAAGTGTGTGTTGTGTAGTTGTGTAAGCATCGTCTCACTTTCTCGAAGTCCAGGCACAAGTTTGAAAATGATTTCCTCCAACGTCTTATCCAACCTGAACGGAGAGAAAGAGACGAAGGACAGAGGAATAACTAACCACAAGAAATGTGTGTGTGAATCAGTGATTGTGAGGTTGTATTTTTCTCCATGAGTGTGTGTGTCGAAGTGTGTATTTAAGCTTGTTTATTTATGTGTGTGTGTGTGTGTTACCTCAGCATCTCTAGAGGGTTTGTTTCATGAACCTGAATGCCACATTGTGGACACTCGTTACTCTCCTCAAAGTGCTGCACTATACAGCTCTTACAGACTAGAGAGAGAGGGGGGGAGAGGGGGCAAGAGAGTGGGGGGGGGTAGAGGGCGAGGGAGAGAGAGGAAGAGAGGGAGAAAGAGAGAGGGGGGAGAGAGGTAGGGGAATGGAAAAAAAAGAGAAAGTGAGTGACTGTGGCGTGACATAGTTCAGCAATAATGTTCTAAATATTTTTAGAAATATAAATATATATTATAATCCTATAAATGTGTTTTTTTACTTTAATTAGTAAGAAAAATGCTCTTGTGCTTCCCATTTGCAAACGTTGTACTAACGTTAAACCTCAGACGAGGAATCCGAAGACACTATTATCAGGTGTCATGTAAATTTAGGACATTCTTGACAATAACGCACACCTCCGAGCGCTTCACATTCATATCAGGGTGTGCTATACAATACATTATTTTCAATCATAAAATACGGAATTAACATAAACAATGAGCAGATTCCGGCGGCACGGTGGCTTAGTGGTTTAGCACGTTCGCCTCTCAGCGCTAGGGATTCCCGGTTCGAATCCCCATCTGGGTGGAGTTTCCATGTTCTCCCCGTGTCCGCGTGGGTTTCCTCCGGGTTTTCCGGTTTCCTCTCACAGTCCAAAAGCATGGATCAAGTTAATTGAGTTCTCCAAGTTGCCCCATATAGAGTGTGTTTGAGTGAGTGAGTGTGTGCCCAGCAATGGATTGGCACCCTGTCCTGGGTCTATCTGCCCAGCGCCTAAGACATTCTCCCCTGGATGGGCATGAGGAACCCCTCGGCGACACTAATAGAGGATAAAGCGGGTGATAATGAATGAATGAATGAGCAGATTCCAGATCAGCACTAAACCTGTTACAGCAGTTCTTTTATAAACTGTAATTTGGCCACTAGATGGCAGTATTAGATTGTTAGAGAAACTTGGCGATCAGCGTTCACTTTAAAAATCGCACTAGATTACATCGCGGAAAAGCAGACTATTAATGATTTCATTTTCAATTAACACATTTATGAATCAAACCTTGTTTTTTTAATTATAGTGTGTTTGTAAGTGTCCTATAAAAGCAAGGAGTCACTCAAGGTTGTTGTAAGTAAGTGGTGAAACCGATTTACTGATGACCTGATCAACAGGCTGTAAGGTGGTAGATGCTCACAGGTGTGCAGGCACTCGGTGACAGCGGTGGGTTTAATCAGGTAGCCATGACACATGGAACAGGTGATGTAGCGGTTAAAATCTCTGACCAGGTGTCTCCTCTGGCTCGCCATCTTCACCACGGGCTGAAAGGTCAGAAATCAACGCCTGGACGAGGCTCGCCGCGGTGACGCCGTCGCCACCCTGGAGATGAGGCTGCCGCCAGACCAGAGGGGGCGCATCCTTCTGATTATGATGACCTGCAATGAGGTTATGGAAGCAGAACTGTAATAATATTATATGTGTACACAAAATCACTGCTCATCAGTGGAAACAATACTAATAGGTCTAAAAGAGCTTTGAATTAAATGTTTGGCCACATGATGACAGCAGTGGGTTCATTATTATTCACGACGAAATAGTGAAAGTGAGAACTAATTATTATTTATTGTCCAGATTGTTTATAAAACCCTAAAACCGCCTGACCAAGAGAGGCATATGGAGTTGATCAGTTGGTTAGTCAGGAACTCTGCGTCTGATACGACGCTGCTTTCCTCTTGCAATTTTGGTTTCTAAATGATTTGTTTTATATATTTTAATTTATTTGCACTTCTCAACCTCAAAAATAAAGTAACATAACTTCGGACGTCATGACTCAGAAATGCCCCTCATTGTGCAAAACCAAGCCCTGTATTCGCAGTGCATTCTCATGACTTTGCATATTTTCCACTTCAATCTATTGAACATCTGGAGGATTTGCTTGGGACATACTGCTGGACATAAAATATAGGGTTCCACTCGTTTGATGGAATGTACAGAGCTCGCGGGTTCTGCAGTTACAGTTTTGCTCTTGGTGGAAAGTCCCTGAGAGAGGAAATGTGAGGGGAGTGTCAGTTTTGAATTCTCCTTATGACCTTTTTACTGCACTCAGAAGTTTTAAGCAAAGTTTTAGTGGAACATGGTGAGGAGAAAGCTAGCTGGAGGTTTTATCACAGCACATTTGGTTTCTCTGTTGAAATCAGAACAGTTTGCATTTACTGGTCGATGTGAATGCTGGCAATTATGCTCTGTGGGAGTTCTACAAATCTGACATCCTATTGCACTGGGAGCAATTACCAGGTGGGAGGGGTGCAAAAAAAGATCCTTGGACTACAAGGGGTCCAAACCACTAATCCAAAATAATTTGTCATTTAGTGTGTGTGTGGGGGGGGGGCACTGTTAAAATCTATGTGTGTACATTATATGCACCTACACTGGGACATCACACCTGCAATTCTTCATTCCTTTTATTTTTATGATTTTCAATTTTAAGGTTAAGCCTCCTTTAAACTTTGGCACAGTAATGCTGGAATTGAAGAGGGCCTTCCCCGTACATTTCACACATCTGGAAGCATATAACTGTGCAGAATGCATGACCTGCACACCTGTGCCAGTGGATCTGGGTTAAATGATGAAGGGGTGTGTCCCAATGCTTTTGTATATACAGTGTTTACTTTACTACAAACAACACCTGCTCCATCATCAAGATCGTGGTTGTGATGCTCATTTGCATCTTATACACATCACTAAATCATACGTTTTATATTGATATTTACTGTCAATTATTGATACTTAGATAAAATGTAAGTATATTGTAAACGGTGAATGTGATTGAAACTGTATGAGGTCACAGTGGGGCTGCATTATGTAACATGGCATTATGCAACGGGAATGTCACGTGACTGCTTTATTGCTGAATTAAAATACGTTTCAAATACACGGCGAGCCCCCGTACTCGCAGCCGCCCGCTACCGGGCGATTACGTCATGTTCCGCATGACGTCATGGCCAAACCCCTTGGTCGCGGGTGCAAACTGCGCAGCACGCGTCCAAGTTTTTCCCGAAGACCGAGTGCGTATAGAGCCGAAAGACGGGCGCGCGCGACCCGGAGCGCTATGTCACACCTATACGGCGCGCGAAACGCGCGGCGACGGGCGGCGAGGTCGAGACGGTGCGAGGTCGTGACGTCATATGTAGCGTTTACGCTAAAGCGCTGCAGCCGTGTAATGGCGCGTGCCTCCCCCCCCCCTCTGCACGGAACCTAAACTTTGCCCTCGCGCGCGCGCACGCGCGCACGCACACGCACCCGCGCACACGCATGCAGTTCTGCGCTAACCGAGCCGCGCGCTCGCTCGCTTCGCCCCCTCCGAACCCCCAACACCCCCCCCCCCCTCACTACACTGCACTTGGGTTTACTCACCGGACCACCGAACCACCGAACCGAGCTCCTGCCGTCGCGGCGGCGACTGAATGGAGGCGGTGTGGCTCGCGCGAAGGAAGCGGAGGGCCGGTCACGCGGATCGCGCTCTCCGCCCCGCGCGCGTGCGCGCGCGCATACACGCGGCTTTACGGTAGCGCCTTCGGCACATTCGCCTGGCGCGCGCGCGGGCGCGCCTTCGCTGTGCTCATTACGAGCGGAGATTTAGAAAATTTATACCTGAGATTTAGAAACGTGGAAATGCAAACGTGTCCCGTGGAATGAACATAAAGGGCGTGAGTGAGTTCACGCGGAGTGAATCGTCGAATAAAATGTCAACAAAAACAAGGACAACAAGTAATGAAAATGTACTGACCTCTTTATTATCAGTATTATAAAGTGCGTTCCCACGTTGTTCGGTATTTTGAACGAATGGATGAAGTGATTACTGTACCTGCACCTGCATGCATCCACAGCAGTGACATCAACATTGTGCCGTGTGTGTGTGGGGGGGTGGGGTGGGGGCATGAGATGAATAATGTGTTATTACGTGGCAAAAAATGTTTTTTTTGTGTTGCACAGCATGTGTGCACATCAGTGGACCCTTGAGAATAATGTGTATGTGTCTGTGTGTGTGTGTGAATGCTTGCAAGTGTGTGTTATTATTTCTGACTTGCTGAGATGATAATCATTATTCAGTCTACAAATAATAACCTTAAACACACACATACATGCATACATTCTAAGCAACCACTTAAATACACTTTGTAGTTCTTACATTACAGATTGTAGTTCATATTGTTTTTCTACATACTTTGTTCTTCTTTGTTCTTTATTATTGACCCAATAAAGTGGCCACTCAATGTACACACAGGCAATATTAAACTGATATCTCTCTTATATTTGTTAGTTTTATGTCATTATAACATGCATTGTTTTAGACACAGTGCAAAGTCATGATTATCTGGTAAGTGGGTTAATTAAAGGCTAAAAATAATTGAATAATCTATTTTACCTCCTTATAAATGATTTCTGGGGAATTACAAGTATCACAACTTAATGCAGAGGGTCAGTCAGAATACAGCATGATACTCTGAAGCAGTGAGTGAGTTTAGGGTCTAATTTTGGTCGACTTTGATTGTGAAGTCTCCACCTGCAGAATGTAATTTAATTAAAGTTCTAACTCAGTTACTAGTTTTGCTTTAGTTAAGACAAACACAACAGCACTGTAGAGGGAATTGGCATGAACATATGTGTTTTTATCAGAAAAGCACTGAGTCTTTACAATTAAGTATGGTGAGGGATCAGTAATGTGGGTTGTTTACAGACCAAAGTCTCTGAGAATATACAAATTCTACATTGAAACCAAGGGTTTCAAACCCTTCGGTGAGACAAAAGAGCTAACCGCTGCACCCCCATGCCACTTTGCTCTGGATACAGTCAGCTAACAAATGCTATGAAAGTAAATAAAATGTCCTCAGCGCAGCCAGAAATAGAACAATGACATCATTCTATTTTCTGGCACCTTTATTTATAAGTGAGAAGGGCACCTTTTGTGAGGCCTCTGTCTGCACTGTCACACATTTAGGGAATGATGAGATACTCTGGGTCCTTTGTAACATCAACCAATCATCACTTATTCATGCAGAGTGAAGGTGTGTGTGTGTGTGTGTGTGTGTGTGTGTGTATGTGTGTATGTATCCTGTCTATATCAGTCATATCTACCCATCAGCTTTCAACATGGCAGGATGATTAATTAATGCACACAGTAAATATAGTGCGTTGTTACAGAACACTATGACATCATGTGATAACACTGTGAGACGGGATAGCGCTCAGTCCTACACACTGACATGCCATAATATCGCATATCTAAGCCTTCATGGACCGCCGTGACTAAATCATCGTTCATCCAGCACCTGTTTAAATCAGTGTACTTGAGATACCGGAGCATATGATATTCACCAATAGACCAAAACTATGAGGACATATATCTGATTTCATAAAGAGGTTTCCTCCAAGAGTCTGAAGAACTTCATTATTTTGCTCCAAATTGTATGAGTTGAGAATGACGAGATTTCTTTACATTTTTTTAAATCATAACTACGGTTTTTCGGGGGCTTGAGGTCATGGTTCTGTGCAGGCCACAATAAATTAGGTTAACTATCTTGTCATGTCATATGCTCCACAAACATGAACCCTTAAAAATTTCTATCAAATGGCAAAAGGTGGGAAACACCCTCTGCAGACCCGCAGATAAACACACCTCCACCTGGGGGGCAGTGCAGTATCTCCAGTTCACCATTCATGTGTCAGGTAACCGCTGCTGCCATGCAGATGTAGCGCATATAGACGTCAAGCTGCTCATTTTATTAAACTGATTATTTTATCAAGCTTTATACACACATATCAACTTATAATGTTGCTTCTAAATGGGCTAGAGGATTTTAAGTGATTTTTTTGACCATTAATGTTTTAACATTTGTTTTTGGACATAGACAACTAAATGCATTAAAGCTAAATATGTGAGTGAGACATACAAACTTAATTAAATAATGATATGTCTCTATATATATTTGGTGTTACATATAAATATACTATGCCTTGTGTCTAAATATAGACTATAAGACTATAATGCATCTGGTGCACCTGTTGACAGATACGAATTGTGAATTAGTTATGCGTAGTTTAGTTCTTGGCCACAAATAGGCCGGCAATCTCTGACGTCAGGTGTGTGTCAGGTATGGGTTGAGTGTGTATCATGGCCGGAATTGTTTCAAGGCGCCACATGATGTTTTTTTTTTAAGATGCCGGAGTGTTGACCTCACACAATGATAACCAATGATGAATGGCTCGAGGTCAAAGAGAAGGAAAGGGGATGATGTCACTGTATGACATTCCTGCCTTTCGATCAGACTGTGTGTGTGTGTGTGTGTGTGTGTGAGAGAGAGAGAGAGAGAGAGTGAGAGAGAGAGAGAGAGAGAGTGAGAGTGTATATAAGGAAGATGACAGAAGGGCCATGCACAGAGCTTTACAGGGCAGAAATGCTTTGGGACTAGACAAGTGTTCAGAGAGAAACAGAGAGATTATCAGCTGTTAAATTAAGGAAGACAGAGAAGCAGTTATTACAGAAGAGAAAGAAAGACAGGCTGCTAAGCAGGAAATGGGTTTGCTCCGAGTTGCAGATTTGGTAGGTTGTTCATACTGAGTTTTTATTTTCTTTCATATTATAAAAAGTAAAGCCGTGATATAGTTGCTACTCCAGTGTTTCGATGCTGCAGCGCTGTGTAATAACGTGTCATTGGTTTTGTTATAGGTTTTAATCTGCTAACATTACGTTCTGATTCTGATATCAAATAAACAGGTCTGAATCGTTATGACATTTGAAAGGGATTGTATTAATCCCGCTGAAATCAAATCTCCCACTTTGGCGACATTTTATAAATAATTAATAAAACCCCTTTATTTTAATGCTCATCATGCATTGTATCAGCTCCACTTACCGACAGACTGTATTTCTTCTGTTTGTCCACATGCTTTGTTATAGTGTTCTCTAATGATCAAACCAGAAAAGAGGAATTATTTGGGTGGTGGATGATTCTCAGTACTGCAGTGGCAATGATGTAGTTGTAGGGGCTCAGACATAAGGGTGCTGCTAAAGTTTGATACAGTTTAGTGACCATAAAGGTCTTTTATAGCAATTTCTCACACCATAACCTTAGAGACCTTTGTGCTTCTGGCTCCTTTCCTAAACTGTTAAAAATCATTGCTTTATGAGTTCTGTGAAAGTGATACAGGTTTACCATTCTGGTGCATGTTTAATATTATATTAACATTAGCTAAATATTAATTAATCATTTGCCTCTTAATCTGCTCATTTTGATTTGTGATGTGAGGGATGTTAAAGACACCAGTCCATCACACAGAAACCAACATACACTACATGAAGAAAAGCTTTGGGACACTTCTAAAAACTAATTATAGTTATTTATGTTATAAATTCAAGCTTCTTGTCATGCGTTTTTTGTATAGTCTGGGGAAGTCCCTTTTTAGTTCCAACGTTGGTGTCCCCCAGTGCACAGAGCAAGGTCTAAAAACACACAGTTGGTCAGCAAGTTTTACTCTGTTATTAGCTGATACCTAAAGATAAAATGTGTTTGAGCATCTCTGCTAATTGGGTCACTGAATTGGTCCTAATGGTGTTCTTCTGAAGCTTCATTTCAACAGCTTTATTTAAGGATGGATATGGAGGATAATCTCGCTCTGTATATAGGGTGGGGTATGCAAACACAATCTTAGTCTAAAGTCCATTTTTATGCTGTTCTATTTCCAGTTAGAGCCACTGTGTGAACATCATGTGTCCTTATTAGAATTCTCTTAGTGATTAAATCAGATCGGTCATGCCTCGAATAGAGCAACTGCCCCCTCACACCCTCACAGACACACTCAGCAGGTCAAGTGGGCAAGATCTGGACAGCTCAGATATTCCACTTCTTGCCCAGCAACATCATTGAAGAATAAAAGTGTGTTAATGATGTTTATCTGCAACATACTCCGATTCAAACCTCCTGTTGGTTCCGCATGCAACTTTAACAGGTGTGAGATTTAAAACAGTCCCGTTTAGGATTCCTCCAAATAACATCCAAAGAGGCATCCAAATAACATTTACAGTGCCAGCTGAAGTTTTTTTATGTCCTTATGTTGCACAGAAAACAAATGGCTCTGGATAAATATAATAGAGACAGCTGTGAAACGCTGAAAGCAGAGATGTGTATCACAACTTTGTTTTTACCTCTTTCCTCATTTATCATTTCCTCACCCCTCAGCTTACACTGGTGTATAAAACTATATATAAAGTGTTTGAAATGAGCTCCACCTCCAGCAGCCACACCAGTAATGTGCTGCTTCCACACTGATGGGTGTGGGTCTTCCTCCCTCTGCCTGGAGCAGTGTTTAATTCCTTTCCTGAAAAGCCCTTGTGAGAAACTAGGACTGCTGTCAAGGGCTGATCAAATAGGCTAAACTAAATTCATAATAAAAGCCCTACAGTACACGTGGCATGCGGTGCACACCATGAATCCCTTTTTTTTTAATATAACTTCTATTATTTTGGTGAATTAGTTTGATTAGATAAATAGATTTAATTTCTAACATTCCAATAACAGACAGTCAGACAGTTACAGCCCAAGGGTGGTTTCCCTAATGCTCAGGTCTGATTTTAGAGAGAGGAAAAATGTGATTTTTAATGATTTGCATGTAAACAGATGTCCCTGGTCTTGTGTTATCTATCACAGGTAACAGGGGGCAGGAGTGAGGGGAAGGAGGTGTACGTACAAGCCGGAGATTATGAGACCACCGTCACGCAAGAAAAGCAGGATGGGGTTCTGGATGACACACTTCTGAGAAATGACACACAGAATGCGAAGCACAACCCCACACTCAATGTAGGACCACACACTATTTATTATCCCTCAATGTTTTTGATTACTGTGGTTTTTATTATTTGATTATCAGTTAACATGAGTATTCTTTCTCTGTGTGTCAGGTGGACCGATCAGGGCATCTGAAGCTGGAGACGGTGGACGATCTGTATAACATTCTACAGCTGAGGCAGAGGAGGAAGGAGAGGAAGAAGCAGAAAGTCAAGAAAGAACCCGAACCTGAGATCCTGGTAAGAAGTCAACGGAGTATTCAGCTCAGTTTTTTAGTTAATTGTATAATTTAATACAGAATAATGCTGATCAAAGGATTAAAATTAAAACGTGTGTGTGTGTGTTTGTCTGTATGCACACAGCCTGACACGGTGGACGAGGCCACATTTCTCCAAGCTGTGGAGGAGAATAAATTGGCTTTTGTGGAGAAGTTTCTCTCTGAAGGTGGAGACCCAAACACTTCTGATCATGTAAGTTGAATTTATACAAGGTTCAGTTACAGGAACTGTGAAATGTGTCATTCCAAGCGATGTCACTTAGTCTTAGGACTTGAATAAACAAATGGCTGATTAATTAAAACTAGATTTTTAATGCTTTGTTCATATTAAAGTTTGGTCATGTATATATATATATATATATATATATATATATATATATATATATATATATATATATGCATATGTTTATTTATATAATACTCATTTTAAAGAGTTAAACTGTAGATTAAACCATGTTTTAAAAAAAAAATTCTGCTTGTTTTCTCAGTTTAAGCGCTCTGCTCTGCATAAGGCCTGTTTTCAAGGTCATCTGGAAGTCATGAAGAAACTGCTGGAGGCTGGAGCTTCTATTGAGAACAAGGATAAGGTAAGCACACACACACACACACACACACACACACACTTTGGTCTTATTCACTTTCTCCTTCTGATGAATGTGTTTATGTGTGTGTGCAGCTGGATGCGACAGCTGTACACTGGGCATGTCGAGGAGGCAGTCAACCTGCCCTGGAGCTTCTGCTTAATGAAGGAGGAAAACTGAACGCCAGAGACAAAGTAATACCGCTTACTCGAATACAGATACAGTATACAGACAAATGTATGTACACGTGTGGACCATATGAGGTTTTTTTTATATATAGGCAGAAAAGGACTTGAAATGTTTTGTGATATATCTAGGGAATATAAAAGTATTCCTTTAGGTGTAGCCTTTGGTCTACACAATGTTGGCCGGCATTAGTAATGAACCAGCAGTGTCAAATCCCAGTCACTAGACATTCCCGCCCATTACATGCATGTATTCCATGTACATCCATGGTTCTTACAGGGTTCATCATTGGGTGTATGGGTGTGTATCTCCATAATAAAATTCACATAGTTGCACATGGGGACCTTTTGGCAGCATCACAATATAATTAAGTTAATGACACTATAATTTAGATAATGCATTTACAGCTCTGAATGCACTAACTTAAATGTATTTTTGATTCTGCAGTTGCTCAGCACTCCCCTGCATGTTGCAGTTCGGACCGGACATCATGAGTGTGCCGAACATCTCATTCACTGCGGAGCCGACATCAACGCTAAAGACAGAGTAAGACCACTGACTACTGTAAAGACTAATATAGTATTTACTGTATAACTTGTGTATTGTCTGTAAATTGTTTGTTAGTTATTAGTATGTTATAGAAAGTTACTTTTTTTGTGGATGTGAACAAACATGGACAATAAATCTTATTCTAAATCTCGGTTTTAAGAAAGTTTTTTTCTGTCTGTGCAGGAGGGTGACACGCCGCTGCACGATGCAGTTAGGATAAACAGATTTAAAATGATTAAACTGCTGCTGATGTACGGGGCCAACATCAGGAGCAAAAATAACGTGAGTACATATAAGTTCAGAGTCTTTACGTGTGTGTGTGTGTGTGTGTGTGTGTGTGTGTGTGTGTGTGTGTGTAGCATTTCCCCAATTCTGCAGAATTTACCCCTCTCTCTCAAACCCACACAGCTTTATACATCAGCAGCAATTTATTAAATGGGTTTTTCATTGTCAGTGATGTCATGTGACTCATCGAAGCCACTTTAAATAGCCCATAAATAAGCAATGCTTTAAAACATTCAGTGTAAACCAGCTAACTTTATCAAATTTTGTCAGCTGCCTGATCAGCTTTGAAATGTATTCAAATATGTGATGTGTTTTTTTCTGTGTAGAATGGGAAGACACCAATGGAGAGCCTGTCAGTGTGGCAGAATGGTGCCAAAAACATCTTGTGTAACTATAAAGAGCCCACAGCTGCCTTGACAGAATAAGCACAAAGGGTGCGACCAACAGCACTGCCGTTTAATGGATGAATGCAGATAAAGGATGGGGTTTATTTTATTTGACTTGGTTTGTTATTGAGAGCACTGATGACTTGAATGCTTACTGCTGGCAATAAGCATTCAGGATTTATTTATTGTTTTTCTCATCATGAACTATTCTAATTCCAAAAGAGGTCTGTGCATGAAAACACAAAGGATTTGTGGAAAGTCTTTTTTAGAAATGATTCTGGAATTTCTTTATTGCGATGTACGCAGTGAATATACCCGACTTTACAGAATGACTATACCCGCGGACTGACGCATTCAGGATCCCAGCGACCTTCTGCTGCTGCAGGAATTTTGATTGCTCAGTTTGCAGTGGTAATAATGTTACTGCGTGTATAAAGAAGAAGTGATATACGGAATGTGCTGATGGTTTGTGAGAAAAAGTCAAGAATCTGCGACGGAAAATAAAGATAATCTCTATAATTAATTTTACACAACATGGCCAAAAGTATGTGGATACCCCTCCTGTTGTTCAGTTTTTGGGCCAAACCTTTCTTTTTTTTTTTTTTTACCAGTGGATGCTTTAGAAAGACATTATAAAGCAACTTGTAAAACGTCCCAAACTTCTTTGGGTCTTATTTATTTTCATATATGGGTCAAAATGCCATGAGAATTAGGCCCCATCGCATCCGTTGTGTTTATAAATACTTCGTTTCAGTGGGAGTCCTATTAACTTGTGATTAATCAGGGACAACTTAACTTTGTGTTCATCTACTTGTCTCCAACTTTACAGCCATGGTGACTTTATCACTTTGCAGTTGTGATGCAGAGCCATATAATAATCCTAAGCATTTTAGACAAACCAAATGCACTGCAGGACCTTTCTGCCCATTCCTGCTTAGTGCTAGATGGTGCAGTCATCACCGATATACTGTGTGAGAAAATTTTAATTTGTTGTGCCAGGCCACACATGGGCAATCTCTGTGCTCTACATGATGGTCCTTTCATGAAAAAGTATGAACTTAATGTATTAAATATAATTACAGTATCGGTCAACCCTTTGCTTGTTCAACTTGTTTAAAGATCCAAATTAATACAGGCTTTTAATTTTCAGGAAGACTAGGTTGTTTTTTAAAGTTTGATGGTTGGTCGGTGCTCAGTGTATGTTCAGAAACTTTGACAAAGACATAGGGTTAGGGTGTGGCACTTTACCATAATTGTTTAAACCTCTAATACACCTTTAATCAAATTGTCACGAATTTCCACAGGCAAAAACCAAAATTCCTATTAAAATCCAAAGCATCAGGATGACTATACAAAATTCATAGGGGTGCTACTGCACTACCATGCTCCTGGTTTTAAAAGAGGTATCTATAAATGTCATACAGGTGTGCTGCACAGGTGTCCACATATTTAATTTGTAATTGATAATTTATTTAATTCATTTATCTGTGTTTAAGGTCATTTATGTAATAGCATTATTTTAAAATAAACTTGTTATTCTTGTTTTAACAATAGTGTTTCTTTGTTTTTACTTTAAACACCTAAAACTGCTTGCAAAAAATAAACTTTAAAATTAACTAATAATAGTAAGTTAATTTGTGTGTTACCACATGATGTATATAAATTGTTTAAATCGGCAAAATATTATTTACAGTAGAGTCGATGGACCACATCTGTACGATGTGCTAACTTGCTTTATTAATTTGTAAACGTGTAACAGACGTTTTAAAATGCGGTGACTTTTCCAAAAGTTAGAAATTAGAAAAAAATCAATCAAAGTTGGCGGCACGGTGGCTTAGAGGTTTAGCACATTCCCTCTCAGCACTAGGGATTCCCGGTTCGAATCCCCATCTGGGTGGAGTTTCCATGTTCTCCCTGTTTTTGCGTGGGTTTCCTCCGGGTTCTCCGGTTTCCTCCCACAGTCCAAAAACATGGAGTCAATTAAATTCTCAAAATTGCCCCATATAGAGTGTGTCTGTGTGAGTGAGTGAGTGTGTGCCCAGCGATGGATTGGCGCCCTGTCCTGGGTGTATCTGCCCAGCGCCCGAGACGTTCTTCCCTGGATGGGCATGGGGAACCCCACCGCAACCCTAATAGAGGATAAGCGGGAGATAATGAATGAATGAATGAATGAATGTAACAGACGTTTGAAAATGCGGTGACTTTCCCAAAAGTTAGAAATTAGAAAAAAATAAATCAAAGTTGGCGGCACGGTGGCTTAGAGGTTTAGCACATTCCCTCTCAGCACTAGGGATTCCCAGTTCGAATCCCCATCTGGGTGGAGTTTCCATGTTCTCCCCGTGTCTGCGTGGGTTTCCTCCGGGTTCTCCGGTTTCCTCCCACAGTCCAAAAACATGGAGTCAATTGAATTCTCCAAATTGCCCCATTTAGAGTGTGTATGTGTGAGTGAGTGTGTGCCCAGTGATGGACTGGCGCCCTGTCCTGGGTCTATCTGCCCAGCGCCCGAGACGTTCTTCCCTGGATGGGCATGGGGAACCGCACCGCAACCCTAATAGAGGATTAAAGCGGGAGATAATGAATGAATATATAAATATATATAGGCGGCACGGTGGCTTAGTGGTTAGCATGTTCTCCTCTCAGCGCTAGGGATTCCCGGTTCGAATCCCCATCCCCTAATAGAGGATAAAGCGGGAGATAATGAATGAATGAATGAATAAATAAATCAAAGTTGTGTGATTTTCTCTGTGGACTGTTCTTTAACGCTTTCACCGCATGAAAAACGCAACAGTCACTATTGTTTGAAACGGCAGAAATGCGCAATATGTGCGCATGAGCGATTTAAAAAAACACCCGTTTATTTCCGTGACGTTTTGCGCTCTGATTGGTTGATTTGAACAGAAGAGCAGGCGGCTGCTCGCAGTGGAGCGACTCGGTGTGATCAGTGGACGTGTTTTTCAAACTGAGTTTAATCCTCGCGAATTGATTAAAACTACATGACAGCTGCTTTTTAATGTGTTTTTAGTCATTTAAATAGTATTAATTTGGTTTAGAGCTGTATTTTAATCCAGTGTTTAGCGTCCTGCAGGTGAGTCTCCAACCGTCATTTTTATAAACAGCGTTAATCAGCCAACAGTCTTCTCTGGTTTAATAATTAAGTTGGATTACTTTATGTTTCGGAGTTCATGTTCTGAGAAAGGCATTGTTGGTAAAAAGGTAGAAACGGTTGTAAGATTTAAACTAAATCCTTAAAGTGATCATAATACTGTTGAAATCTTCAGACATGTTATGTTTTTTTTGTTTGTTTTTTAGTTTTTGTGTAATTGTTGTTACTCGTTCAGCCTGATTAACTTATAAAATCAACCTTGGCGTAAAGATTCACAGAAGGGTCAAGAGTTTGTATATCTGCAGGTGGTGTCACTTTGTTTGTAATTGGAATTCATGTTCAGGGTGGCACGGTGGCTTAGTGGTTGGCATGTTCTCCTCTCAGCGCTGGGGATTCAGGTTTGAATCCCAGTCTGGGTGGAGTTTGCATGTTCTCCCCGTGTCCGTGTGGGTTTCCTCCGGTTTTTACCCGTGGTCCATAAACATGGGTCCAAGGTAAATTGAATGCTCTAAATTGTCCATTTCCTCAAACTAGAGTGATGAGTGAAAGTGCGCAGTGATGGATTGGTACCCTGTCCTGGGCGTATCCGCCCAGTGCCTGAAACGCTTTGCCCTGGATGGGCATGGGGAACCACCCTCCTCCACTACTACATGGACAATAGGAACACACTTGTTTTGATTCGGACACTCTTTACCTGCCATTCCACAGTGTTTTTTTTCTGAAATAATTGATCTCACTTTACAGAGAAGGTTTTCTACAACGTCTCTAGGAATTTTGTCCATCGATCCTGTATAATATTTAATAGGGGTCTGGTTTAAAATGAGGGAGACCTGGTTGATGAAGGTCTTCACCTTGTGTGGGCCAGGCGGGTTCTTCCCCATCAACTCGCACAACCATACCTTTATGGATTTTGCGTTTGGCGGGAGCACTGTTCCCACAACGATAGTAGCACACAATCCAAATTGAATGACTGTGTACTTGAATTTATTCACCTTTAGCATCATTGTCTTAATATTGGATAATATTTTGTCCATATAATGGAGTCCTCGGGTATAGGCATTTAGGTGAATTACAGAACTGTGGGAACATGACCACTGTTTGTACACTGAGTGATAAACTGTCAGTGACATCGTTGTTGCATGGTTTTCTGAATCACACTGTGTGCAGTTTGGCAGGACCTCCTGATGTATCCAAACACAAACTGATGCGTTTTCTATTTTTCAGCTCCATAATGGAATCATGTTTAAATGATAACGTGGCCAAGAGCGAGACCGTCCATGTGGAGGATCTACGAAAGGAACTCAACTTCAATTTGACAGAAGCAGTCGATGCTCAGGTAAAGCCCATGATGCTCGTGTGAATAACCTACATTTGCATTTGGGCTGAAACTGAAACCAGTCCCTCACACTTGGCATGCACCCCTTTCCCCAAAACCAATCAAGAAACCAACAGTGTTCTGGCTGCAGCTTTCTCTGACCTTTCTTTATGATTAAACCATTTAAAGTAGACGTATTGAGATTTTATTTACGTTAAGTAAAGTATTTGTGCAGGTTATACATATTTTAATCTAAGCAGTTTATACTTTAAAAGCATTTTACCTTTAAGTTAAATATTAAAAAATAAAGCAGAAATATATTTTTAATTTATTTTGTGTGCAGGACTCGAATTGTGTGGAAAAGCAATTTTTGCAGGTGTACCTCCGGATTCGACCTTTTTCCCAGACTGAAGTCGATCATGGAGAATCACAGGTGAGTTTTAGTGGTGCTCATATGCTATGTGGGGATTATGGTCAGTATTTGTGCAGTTCAGTTTTTAATCTGTGATTCTGCTTACGGCTGAGTGTTATTAGGGAGATGTGGATAAAATAATATAAAGTAGTTTTTGATGTGAATAGTAAAAAAAAAAAAAATCATAATACTTAAAGTACCCAAAGCAGCGAAATAAACCCTGTATTTATGTTTTCTTACTAAAGGGCTGCGTTACCATCCAACCTCCGGACACTGTGCTCCTCAAAGCCCCCAGGACGTCTCTATCCACCAGGCAGAGTGATAAATCTGTTCTACAGACTGCACAGCGCTTTCAGTTCTCTCAGGTACAAACAAGCTCGATCATACAGCAGAGACATGACCATGATGACATCACCAATATTGCTAAAACATTATGGTTTACTGCTTGCTCCTCCACCCTATAATCAGACACTGCAATTTATTTGCTATCCAGTTTATGATGGCCACCCTTTCTTTATTAAAATCATATGCTGTTTGGTCAGGTCTTTTGTCCGGAGACGTCACAGAGAGACCTATTCGACAGTACGGTGCGGGGAATGGTTAAGGATGTGCTTGAAGGACGGAATTCGTTGGTGTTTACGTACGGAGTCACAAACGCAGGAAAGACCTTCACGTTTTTAGGTTTGTTCAGATTTATATTAATATTGTCTTTTTGACAGCAAGCTGTAAAAAGGTGTTCTAATTCTAGTTCTGTTTGTGGAATCAGGTCCAGAACATGACATCGGGATTCTTCCGCGCTCCTTAAACATGATCTTCGGCAGTCTGGAGGGTCAGGTCTACACACAGATGACCTTAAAGCCTCACAGATGTCAGGATGTTCTAAGGCTCACCAAAGAGCAGCAAGTGGAGGAGAACCTCAGCAAGCGCAATCTTCTCAGGCTCCTCAAGCAGGTCTGGCTTATCTGTAGTGCTCTGCTCATCATTGTCACTAAAAGATTTTCTTTTAATAAAACTTTACTTCAGCCAGCAGGTGGCAGCGTTGATTCTCAACAGCATTTTCTTTTTCTTTTTCAGAGTGACCTACAGACAAGCCTGTCAGGTTCCAGATCTGAAGGTAAATATGTTGTAATTCTAATCCAGATAATAACAATATATTATATGAGAATTGACAGGAGTAAAACAAGATCCTTTCACATGAGGAGCAGCTTCCTAAAATGCAGTCTATTTTATTATTTTTATTATTTATTTAGTTATTAACCCCCCCCCCTCCTATTAACCCTTAGGTTCAGACTCGACCGATTCGATCCTGTCATTGGATGAGCGGAGCATCAGTTTCGACATGAATCCTGATACAAAGTTCTCCGTCTGGGTTTCCTTTTGCGAGATCTATAATGAGAACATTCATGATTTACTCGAGCAGCCAAATAGCAATACGGCGCGACGCACCAACCTGCGCCTCTGCCAGGATGCCAAGGGAAATTCATTTATCAAAGGTAAACATTACCAGTGTTTTAATTTCAATAAGTATCAGTACTTAAATTAATGTTGGTCTGTTCGCCTTAGAATTTGTCATTGTGTTTAAAAACTTTCAACTTTGATAATTACAGTGAAGTGATGTGTGTTAAATTATTCCTCTTATATTTTATTAAAAATGTATCAATAATAGAGCTTTTTCGAAAATCAAGGTTCTGGTTTATTATTCTCCAACCACCAGTCTGTAGACCTGTACTGTCCTTAGCATGTGCATTGCAAGGTTTCAGGAAATTGGCTGTTTTTAATTAATAAAATTATACTTTGATCGTTTTAATGATTTAGATAATAATCATAATACTTTAAAATGTGTGTGTGTGTTTCGCAGATCTGCGCTGGGTTCAGGTAAACAGTGCTGATGAAGCTTTTAGAGTAATGAAACTGGGCAAAAAAAACCAGAGCATTTCCTCCACAAAGCTCAACCATCTCTCCAGCAGGAGGTTCGAACCCTGATTTGTTTGCTACCGCTTGATTGTTTTGGACTGTGATATCTTTACTTTGCCACTAATGTTGTATTGGGTTGTGGGAGGGGAGTATTTTTTTTTTTTTAATTAAGAGATATTAATGACTTCATGATGCAGCATTGAACCAGAATAGTTCACATGCACAAAATTATTGATCATCTAAACATAGATTTTATGTTTGTTTAGATTTACCATAATTTTACCAAAGTTTAAGTAGCTTCTTTTGATGTTACAGCCACAGCATCTTCTCGGTGCGGATTTTGCGGATTGAAGATGTTCGAACACTTCAAGTACAGTCGGTCAGCGAGTAAGCAGCCATCCACTGACACGGCCTCGGCATTGACACCAAACCTGACCTATTTATTTTCTTTCTTTCTGGACTCACAGTTTTTAATGCAATTGCGTTGGTTTGCTCTTCAGGTTGTCCTTATGCGACCTGGCGGGATCGGAGCGATGTGGAAAGTCTCAGACTAATGGTGATCGTCTGAAAGAAGCAGGAAACATCAACACCTCTCTGCTCAGTCTGGGGAAATGCATCAATGCCCTCAGGGGAAACCAGCAGGCCAGGTATTAACACTCTGCAAACTTCTTTTAATTATAATGCAATGCGTTTATCTAACTGCGCCTAATTCAAATCCCTCCCTGTACTTCACAGTGGACTTCAGGGGATTATAATTTCTTGTACTTGTTCTGCTGGTTTCTTTACAGGCATCATGTTCCATTCAGAGAGAGTAAACTCACTCACTACCTGCAGGGTTACTTCACCGGTCGGGGAAAGGCCGCCATGATCGTTAACATAAATCAGTGTGCCTCCGTGTACGACGAGACGCTTAACGTATTAAAGTTCTCCGCCGTAGCACAGAAGGTGGGTGGAGTCCACAACCTGTTCACATAAAGCCTATAAGGGACTTCATATGTAAAACCTCTATTATACATTGTAGTTGCGTAGTTTGTCCACCAGAGAGAAGAATAAAAATGAGAGCTGTGTGAAACCAGGTGTTTCTAATGTTTCCTTAAGGTGGTTGTCCTCAGCATTCCCTCTGCACTCCCGCTGGTGGTGAACAGGAGTGCCAGGGAAGTGTCTTTCATCATTAACAAGGCGACTCAGCAGGAAGGCCGCCGCTCCACTCTGAACTGGGAGCACATTCTGGAGGATGTGCACGAGGACGAGGTTCTTGATGAGGAGGAGAGTGTTTTGGAGGACACGCTGCAGGATGATGATGATGATGGAAAGGAGACTGTACTGCTGGATAAAGATGTTTATGAAGTGAGTTGATTCAATTAAAAATGATCATATAATAGGAGTAACAGTTTTCCAGGTTCTCTTATCAAAAACTGTCACCTAGTGGCCAAATTACAGAACACAGTTTATTAAAAAAAACATCGGGAAAATAATGTATTGTGTATCATGCATTGATACGAACGTAAAGCACTCATAGGTGTGTTATATAAGGACCGGCAACCTAACTTGACCTTCTTTAAAAATTGAATGCTTGTGTGTGTTTCAGAACCAGCTTCTGTTACTGGAACAGCTGCAGGAACAGCTGAGGATGGCCCGCGCCGAGACGGTCGCGATCGAGGTCCGAATCAGAGAGGAAGTGACTAAAGAGTTCTCGGATCTCTTCTCCCAGATGCAGGCTGATTATAGGTGGGTCTAAAAAACACCCAGATTTATTTAATATTATGTTTTCAGTCTTTGTATTATACAGTAAAATAAGGATAAAAGGACTCCTCAACCTTAAAATAGTTGTAAGAACAGTACTTTTGTGTTTGCATTTAATTCATTTCTTTGCGTCGTCTTCCAAATCTAGTGAGCGCATTTCCAAAGAGCGAGAGCTGATTGAGGAAAGAAGCGAGCGCCGACTGGAGATCTTTAAACAGTTAGTGGGAAGAACATCATCTGGGAATCAAAGTGGAGAAGAAGGAGATAAACCCCAGGTTTCTCATCATTACTGGACTCAATAGGCTTTATTTAGGATTTCTTATTATTTAATTTTTTGTGTGCTTTAGTGTGAAATATGCAGCGCTGATAAATAATGATGGGATTTTTTTTTTTTAACAGGAGGGTGAGTCTCTGGGCAGGATGATCGACAGCATGTGCAGCGATCTGGCTGGGATCAAAGAGGATGCTGAAGCTGCGCAGTCATGTCTGGTGACCACTGATCCCCAAGCTTTGACTGCTCTTGAGAAGAAGGTCTGGGAGCTAACTGAGCAGCTCGGTGAAACTGAGAAGCAGCTTGCACAGAAAACTCGGGGTAAGCATGATGTTTTAGTGATGCAGCACAGAAACTCTAACCAGATACTAAAACTGTCTCTGCAATAGCAGCCTTCTGTTAGACATGCAGTAACTGACTGACTATCAGATGCAGTGTGTAAAGTGTGTTTTTAAAACATTTTAATCTTTAATGAGATTTAGGTTCAAATACATATAAAATATCAGCATACTTTTATTAATCCCTGGATGGAAATTGCCGTCGCAGTACTAATATCGTGCAACTTTTCGATGTCCGCAAGCTATTAAACAATTATTTTTTTATTTGTTTTAGATTTGGAAGTTCAGAACAGTCTTGTGCAGGAACTGGAGGACATCAGAAAGGTAAATATGAACTACAGCAAAGTGTCTTACAATGTTTTCTAACAAATCCATTAACTTTTAATGAAAAAAAAAGAGTCCTAAATGCAAATTTGCACTTTGTTTTGGGGATAAAACGGATAATCTTCCTCATGTGTTGTCAACGTCCGCTATTTTCATGATGGACGAAACCTTTTAAATTATTTCTGCCTTGTTTTTAAGATGTCAAAGTTTTTCCCAATTGTCTTACTGTTAGCGGGTCCTGGGTTGTGGGTTGATTGCCAGGCAGGAGGGTGGGGGGTTTTCAGGGATTAATTAAGATACCGAAATGCTCCAGGATGTAAATGTGCAGAGTGCTGTTATGGACTTTAGTTTCTCCTGTGATCCTGAACATGATACTCTGATCTATACATCTATAATTTTATTACTGACATTTTAAACACAGATTTTAATTGTTCATGTGCATGTGTGTGTATAGTGTCTGCAGAGCCGTGAGCAGAAACTGAGTGACTTGATGACGATGTGTGTGGAGAAGGATGACATGATCACAAAGGTGCAGTCAGCGCTGGATCAAGCTATAGATGAAAACGCTAAAAATGTAAGTGTCATTTAATTATTCAGTAAATTGTTGTAAGTTTTTGTATTTGTTATTAAATACTGAAAATGAATTTAGATAACAGGTGGCTTAGTGGTTTAGCACGTTCGCCTCTCAGCACTAGGGATTCCCGGTTCGAATCCCCATCTGGGTGGAGTTTCCATGTTCTCCCCGTGTTCGTGTGGGTTTCTTTCGGGTTCTCCGGTTTCCTCCCACAGTCCAAAAACATGGATTAAGTCAATTGAATTCTCCAAATTGCCCCATATAGTGTGTGTGTGTGTGAGTGAGTGCCCAGCGATAGATTGGCACCCTGTCCTGAGTGTGTCTGCCCAGCGCCTGAAACGTTCTCCCCTAGATGGGCATGGGGAACCCCCCTGTGACCCTAATGTAGAACAAAGCGGAAGATAATGAATGAATGAATTTAGATAAGTATTTAAGAAAATGTATAGCCTGAATATTCAAAGAGGAGATAAACATCCTGTAAGTCCTTATCTTAAACATTACCAATATTAGACTCTTTAAAGGTACTGCTGCAGCGTGAACTCTGAACACATCTCTGACTCTCGCAGAACTCCCTCATCAAGGAGCTCCAACTCAAGAACAACTGCACATGCTCACAAAGCCGAGCGCAGGAAACCCGAAAGAGGAGGCCTGAAAAGACTCAGCCTGACGAACTTCACGAGCAGCCCCCTACCAAGAAAGGTAACGGCTCCGCCGCATTTGCCAACAGATGCCTACCACCATCTGTCACGACAAGAGCGGCGGGTAAAGAGAATCGGGCGAAGGGTCGGCGCGTCCTCCACGCCAGAAAACGTCTCTCATCGGTGAAGAAGTAGCATCCGCTCCGTTCAGATTCGTGCTCTTCATCAAATGTATTTATCTTTAATGTGTTTAAGTGAATAAAGAGGATTTTATCTTGTATATTATGGGATGTAGTTTGCTAACTGAAGGCATTAAATATTCTTTTAAAAATGTGGACTGAGGCAACCCGTTATTGTTTTATATTTACACTGCTGGAAATAACAGCATTACATCTGCGTTCACTTCAACATCTCTCATTGAAACAGACTTTAATCGGGAGAGTCGGCTATATTTATTTGTATATATTTGCTGACAGGTCATTTAAATATTCATGAGGCCATAAAGAGAATAAACAGTGAATGCTATACGCTCTGTGATATCTAATGAATGAGGTCGGAGGTTAGTTGGTGCCGTTTTGATATAAATGCCATAATAAAGAATTTTAATATATTTTCTTGCCTTTATAGTGACACTGGAGGGCTCTACCTCTGCAGGAGACGGTTTGCCTGGGGTCAAAGGTCAGCATTTTAATTGTATTAATTATTTTTTTTTGTCCTGGTGGGGTCACTTTCTGGGCAATGTTCCTGAAACTTTTTTTTTTCCCTAATGTATTTCACAAGGGCGGCACGGTGGCTTAGTGGTTAGCACGTTCGCCTCGCGGCACTAGGGATTCCCGGTTCAAATCCCCATCTGGGTGGAGTTTCCATGTTCTCCCTGTGTCCGCATGGGTTTCCTCCGGGTTCTCCTGTTTCCTCCCACAGTCTAAAAACATGGATCAAGTCAATTGAATTCTCCAAATTGCCCCATATAGAGTGTGTCTGTGTGAGTGAGTGTGTGCCCAGCGATGGATTGGCGCCCTGTCCTGGGTGTATCTGCCCAGCGCCCGAGACGTTCTCCTCTGGATGGGCATGGGGAACCCCACCGCGACCCTTATAAAGGATGAAGCGGGAGATAATGAATGAATGTATTTCACAATTTTATGAGTATTGTATCTTACTCTTGTTTCCTGTGTGTTCTGGCCTCCTTAAATCTTTTGCCTCCGTTTCATTTTTGCACTTGTCCTAAATTAATTTAATTAATCGTTCTCCTTTTTAGTCAGTTACTTCTGTCACTTCTCTCTCTGGCCTAATTTTTTTTTTGTTCTATATGTTATTGATGTCGATGTAAGTTTGAATAATGATAAACACATTAAACATAGGCATGCTGGAGAACTCTGCTCTCCCAGAACCCACTGCGTGTGATGCAGACTCACCTATGAGCAAACTCAAAGCTCAGCTCCAAGAGCACCATCGGTCCGAACTGAGCCGAAAGGATGAGCAGATCGCGGATCTGCAGCGAGAACGTCAGACTCTGCAGTTCTCTGTTCAGAAGCTAAAGTCCCAGCTGGAAGAAGAGAAGCAATTCTGCAGCGAAACACTGCAGGAGACCCAGCGGGCCATGATGATGAAGCAGCACCGACAGTTTCTGATCATGCTGAGCAAACTGAACGCCATGGAGAACAAACTCGGCGTTACCGAGAGTCACTGCAGCAGTTTGAAAGTGGCTCTGGAACTTCAATCTGAAAAGAGTGACGTGAAGAACGTGTTTGATGTTCCAGAACTCCAGTCGGACAAACTGAAGATCATGGAACAAGAACTGGCCGAGAACAGAAGTCTGTATGATGCCCTTCAAAAAGTAAACTTGGCTCTCCGGGATGAGGTTGCATCTCAGAAAGCAGCAATCAAGAATTTCGAGGATGAGAAGGCGGCGCTAGAGGTGTCTGCATCTCGGGTGGAAGGTGGCAAGTCCAGCGCGTCCGATAAGGGCGCAGAATTAGCTGAGAAGGAAGCCGAGCTTGCTGCACTTCAAAAGGAAACGCAGGAGACCCGAATGAGGGAGGTGGAGAGGAGAAGGGAGCTGCTTGCTGTTGCCGAAGAGGCCATCGCTCAGAAAGATGCGGAGCTTAAAAATATGCAGGCTGAAATCGGCAGGTGAGATTTAACCGGTGCGTAAGGGATTCGGTTGACGTTCCGTTGAATAAATCGAAGCTCCGGCGTTTCAGGCTGAAGGACGAGGCCAAGTCCAGCTGTGAGAAGATGAAGACTTTCGCTCTGGACGCGCAGAGACGGGACGACGAGTCGGCAGACCTGCGAGAAAAACTCACCGATTCAAAGAAGCAGATCCAGCAGGTGCAGAGGGAGGTAAGGATGTGGCCGAACTTGACCCGGCCTTCGAGTCACGTACGAACGGAGGTGGGTGGAGCTGCGAATGCCACCTGTTGCGCTTGTAGAGAACAGATCATGTTACTGCACTAACTGCACAGTCACACTGTTCTCTGACCTATGCTGCATTTTAACCACTGCTGGTTTAGATAGTTTTATAGATCATTTCTTTAACAACTAATTTGTGGTTTCCTCTTGTTTGCGAGTCTCATATGTAATCTAAATGTTATGAGAAGGTTATTAATCTGCATATTTCGGTCGTTTTCCATGACTTGTGATGCGGGCAGATCTGCTCCCTGCGCGACGCTGAAAAGTCCCTGAAGCAGAAACTAAGTGACGTGGAGAAGATAAAATCTCAGCTACAGAATGAACTGTCGAACAGAGATCGCACCATCCAGCAGCTCAAGAGAGTAAGAGCTTATCCCCGTTCTCTCTTTACTCTTGCTGTTATCTTTAATTATATCAGTCATGCAGATAAAATTCCAGCTGCGCTACAAGCATACAGCGAAGTGAGATATGTCACTTTTTATAACAAATGTTTATTACAGCCTTCTATCTGTTCTTATAACAAAAAGCTTGTCTTACTGACATCACCACAAATCAGTTCAGACTTAAATCTGATGCTGAGAGGCAATGCAGTAAGGTCCCAAACCTGTATGAGGATTAGGGGTTAACACCTTTAATTGAACGGTATTTAAAGCGTAACCTTTTTAATTCAGTCCGATTAAGACAATAAAGCATAACGTTATTTTTAATTCATTATTTTGCATGGCAGTATGAAGCATGCTTCAAGTACAAATTGTACATTTCATCATTTCTGTAATTGTATAATTAGAAAGGCTTGAGGCAGCTGCTAATATTAAGTTCTTGTAAGTCGCTTTGGATAAAAGCGTCTGCTAAATGTGAATGCATTATGTACAGAACCCTAAAGGCTGTAATTGTCCAATCAGAATAATTTGTTTGGGCATAATGAGTTTATTTTCGTTCTTGTGTGCAGCGTTCTTCTGATTCCAAGAGAGACAATAACACTCAGCTTTATGAGAAAGCTCTTAAAGGTACAGCACATGTCTTGTCGCATCGTCGTCAGAGTTTAACGTAAGAATTACATTTCTGTAAGAAGGAGAATTTAAATCATCACGCGTGCCGCGCTGTGTAGATCTGCAGGAGCAGCAGAGTGTGATCGAGGAGATGCGCTTAGTGCTCAGCGAGCAGGAGGAGACTCAGAGTCAGATGGACGTGGAGCTGGAGAACAAGGACGCTCAGGTTCAGCAGCTCGGTCAAGGTAAACCGTAGAACTGTTGTGTTGGATTTATTCTGAAGGGGGTTATGATGATGAGTTAAACTACAGGTTCTGTATCACTGATGCTGTGGTGCTGCAACCATTGTGTTCAGAACTGGAAAACCTTAAAGCGATGCTTCTAAAACAAGACATCAAGCATGCCGTACAGCATCAGCAGCCACTGGGTGGTGATGTCACACGGGCTCAAGAGGCAGCTGCACAGGCGCAGGAAGACCTAAAGGTGAGATTTCAGCATTACCTCCCTTGCACGCCCACCTGCCCCACCCACAACCATTTTAGGTTTTTGTCCACTGCATTTATTTTCCTTGATGAATCCATTTTTGGATCCAGATATGAATCTCAATCTGGGTGAAGGTTAAACCTTTTAAGGTTCAAGATAAATTGGCTGCACTAAATTGCCCCTATATAGTGTATGGGTGGGTGTCTGTCTGTCTAAATGTCTGCCCAGCGATGGATGGGTGTCCTGGATGGGCATGGGGACCCCCCCCTTGTCCCTAGTATAGGAATAAGTTCAAGATAATGAGATGAGGGGCGACACGGTGGCTTAGTGGTTAGCACGTTCTCCTCTCAGCACTAGGGATTCCCGATTCGAATCCCCATCTGGGTGGAGTTTCCATGTTCTCCCAGTGTCCGCGTGGGTTTCCTCCAGGTTCTTCGGTTTCCTCCCACAGTCCAAAAACATGGATCAAGTCAATTAAGTTCTCCAAATTGCCCCATGTAGTGTGTGTTTGTGTGCGTGTCTGTGTGCCCAGCGATAGATGGACGCCCTGTCCTGGGTGTATCTGCCCAGTGCCCGAAACGTTCTCCCCTGGATGGGCATGGGGAACCCCCCCCCCACGACCCTAATAGAGGATAAAGCGGAAGAGAATGAATGAATAATGAGATGAGAAGATAAGTCAGGGTTCCGTGGGTGTAGATTGCCGGTGAGAAGCATCAGGTCGAGCGCAGGAAGTGGCTGGAGGAGAAGCTGGTTCTGATCACTCAGGCAAAAGATGCAGAGGAGAGACGGAACCAGGACATGAGACGCTACGCTGAGGACCGAGAGAAACATGCTCGCCAGCATGCAGAGATGGTAAGCACACATCTGACTCCATTCTTCTACCATTAATGCAAATCTAATTATATTGTGTTGGGTTTCTGAATCAGGAGTCACTTAAGGCTCGTCTGGTGGAGCGCGAGCAGGAGATGGAGGGATGGAGAAAGGAGAGGGACATGCTTGTCTCTGCTCTGGAATTTCAGCTCAAAAAACTGGTCTGCACCATCGCAGAGAAAGACAAGCAGATCGCTGATCTAAAATGCAGTACTGCAGAACAGCCACCAGAGGTCGGTAGAGTAAAGGACTGTTCACTGTGTGGCTCTCTCTCCTGGGTTGCACCACCAAGAAGTGGATATTTTAAGATGTTATTTTTATATGTTGCTTTTCTTACTGAAGATATAAAATGTTTGAAAACATTACACCTGTGTTAAGTTTAATGCATCTATTAACCATGGTCCTGAGATGAACCTCAGACACACCTGCAGTTCTCAAAAACATCTGTTTGTCCTGCATTCAGGTGGTTGATGAAGTCGAGAATATTCAGGCTTTTCTGAAGAAGAAAGAGGTTGAAATTCAACAACCGGAAAAGCAGATTCAAAAGACGGTGAACACACAAATTTCTACCCGAGATTCACAAACACAGGTCAGACTCACACACACACACACACACACACACACAAACGTGGCTGGGACTTTAGTAGTCAGTCTCTGGTTAACCCGTGGTTTTGTTTGTGTTAGACCGTGTTGGAGGACGATACGGTAACAGAACGACCACTAAAGTCCAGAACCAGAGCGTCGGTCACCAGTCAGGTGAACACTTTTTTTCACCACTAAGAGTTTTGTTTGGTTTTGTGGCCAAAATGTTTTTGTATGACTATATCTCTTGTTTTCAGCTGTGCATTAAAGCCCCAGTTTTTCACCTTGTTGTAGCTTTCTGATGTTAATTTTTAAAAAGTGATATATTTTGCTTACTGTACTTATACACAGAGGAATTAGTGAAATACACACACTGAGTGAAGTGAACGCATGTGCCTGGAGTGGTGGGCAGCCTTGTACACGGTGCTCAGAGAGCTATAGGGGTTAGGTTCCTTGTCCAAGGGCACATTACAGTGACCGGGAATCTTAAACCTTCATTTATTTCTGCATTAAAACCTGAGAGAAAAACATGGACTTCAGAATGACCCCGTAACCACTGAGCTAGTACATCATCTTCAGGAACATGTTCTTTATACATTTATTGTTTCTGCCATCATTAGGATTCTGACAGTATTGTAAGTGTGTGGTGTTAATATTTTTATTTTTTTTTCCTCAGGGTTCATGTGGCAGTGGTTCCTCTGTGCTGGATTCATCAGTAATCTCTACAGAAACGGGTCGCTGTTCACGTTTCCCGCGACCTGAGCTGGAGATTTCATTCAGCTCCCTCCACCCAGAGCGCTTCAGATTAAAACGACCTGGAGACCAGTCGCCCATCACCGTGAACATGACACACAGCGCGCGCAAGAGGAAGAGCAGCGAAGTGGACCGGGTAGGAACACAAAAACACAAACATACACACACTTGTTTTAATGCATCGCATGTTATATATTTAATTAAGTGACCTATTCTTATGTTAACACTTAATCTAACCTTAATTTAAAGTCATATGTATTTTTTTTAATATTTATTTATTTTTTTAAGTATGTCTTGCCCTTATTCATATATATATATATATATATATACACACACACACACTCACACAACATTCACACACTAATGTACACATGCAGGCATGCATATATATATATATATATATATATATATATATATATATATATATATATATATATATATATATATACACACACACAATTTGTGTGGCTTTCCCAGAAAGATTTTAATGGTAAACCTGTGTATATACACACATACACACACACACACACACACACACACACACACACATATTCATTCTCAGACACATGAAGGAGAAAAGAGCAGTGAGATGGGCAGGATGATGGAACACACACTAATGCATGCAGTTTGTCTCTCTCTTGCTCTCTTACTCACTCACACACACAGTTACTCACTTAGGCATGCGTGCACACACACAACGCCTACTAGAATAGTGATGAGCTGGACAGGATAAGGTCACGTGTGTGTGTGTATGTGTACATACATACGCACACACACTTGAGGTCACGTCTATGTGTGTGTGTTTGTAAGTAAGATGAATAAAGCATGCTATACCAACAAATCTGATCGAAAATTATATTTAGGACTGTTTATTAAAATGACTTTTAATATACCACTTCCGTGTTCATTTCGTCTCAACTCTCCGCTCGTGTCTGTCTTCTAGCCATCAGATAAGAGCAGACAGTACCGGCACTTAAATCTGATTATTTGTCTCACGAAGGCAGACTGGTGATCAGGAATTCATTATAAAGTTATTATTTTGTTACATCTGTTCTGATTCTTGTTGTGGGAGTGAAGTGCTTTATCAGATTTTGTGTGATCGCACCCCTCCTCCACAACGTGGTCTCCTGGGCAACCAATAAAGTGGATCACAGTGTGTGATTTGTGTGTTTTGTGTCCCTCACGAAGAGAGGCGGCGGCAGAAAGAGCAAAGCGAGAGCCGGCGTCGCTCCTCAGGTATCCAATTGGCTTAACAACAGTCCCTGCGGCGATTTGTTCTGAGGTGCACGGCGGCTTTCAAGATGTTTTTTATGATTTTAATCTAAAATAGAAACTCCTTTTACTAATCCTTGCGAGCTCCACTAATTAGCATGGGGACAAACAGCTAGGGGAAATCACATCTATTAATAAGCTTTTCTCTTACCTTTTATATTACATTCAGTTCTAAAGGTTTGAGCTGTTTTTTCATTCATTTTAAATTCTAATAAATTTTCCATTTAAGTAAAGGTTGATAAAACTGCCCTTTTTGTCTCAATCAATGGAGTTCAATCTGAAAATTAATGTAATTAAAAAAGCAGCTTGAAGCAAAGAAAGGTCAAATTTGTGCTTTAAGATATTCAGGTAAAGAGTTAAAGGGGATATGTTGAAAATGTAGCAGCAACTTTTTATTCTGTGTTACTGAATACTGTGTTGATGAATGGAATACATAAATAATACCTGCACTTCAGAAATCATGATCTTTAAAGGACAGCATAACGAAACTTAAAATGTATGTAGAGAAACAGATGGACTACAAAGTCCATCTATATGGTAAGTGGAGCTGATGCAATAAACAACAACCTACAGCTCAATCTGTATGATAAATATTATTGATGTAGCTAATAAATGTGTTGAATACCCTGTACCACATTCATGGGAGAAGGAAAGCTTTATTGCCGATATCATTTTAAAGAAATGTTGTTCAGTGCTATTTATTTTAAAAAAAAATTAAAATGCAGTGCCATTTTTCAAGAGTGTGCATAAAAAGTTACTGTATGCCTACTCGTAGTTAAATATTTCTTTATCTTAAAAAATATTGTAAAATGTAGTCCATCTTGCAAACCGCTGTGCACTCAGAGAACATCACGTCCAAAAACATGTTCCACCCTGTAATTCATCAATCACTCCATCATCATTATCATTATGCTCCTCATTTAATTCCTTGAACAATTCCTCTGGGCCTTTTTCTAACTGGGATCATAATTATTTAAGGTCCTTGTGAACCCTGTCTTTTAGTTGCAGGTCTTATTTACCTGCATTAATTACAATCTATGACCCATAATACCAGATGAAGGATCATTATCTCTAATCCCGGGACATTTCTGGTGTATTTTTTCATTCAAGGGTTATAAAATGCTGCTGTGAAGTCATCATCTCGTTTATATTCATTTTACTAATTCCTCACATACTTGCAACCATTTCCTAACCTAATAATATTAGCTGTGCTCCTTTAATTTATTTTTCTCTTCCATCTTTTTTGTTTGCTCTGTCTGTGGAGCAGGACGGAGTAGACACGGAGAACAAGCGAAACATGAGGTGCAAGAAAGCTCCCGGTCTCCCTGCTCATCAGGAGGAGGAGGTGAGGGAAACAAATAATGAATTCAGCTAGTTTTCTTGTGTTCGGTTTGAAGGTGTGTGTGAGCAGAGCTGCTTTAAATGCAACACCTGCCCCCTGACCACTGATCACAAATGTCCTGGATCTCTTTTTCCTGAACTGTAAGATTAATGAATAATAAGAGCAGTGTTCTGTTGTAGAACCGGGACGGTGTCCAAAGAAACAGTGGTGCTCAGTAACATGGTTCCCAAAAATGTTCACACGGTTGAAAATGTTCCAAATGTCCCGGCGTGATGTCACTTTAATGGCTTTGTCTGTGTGGCATTAACGTTACACCAAATGTTTTAGTCAATTTGAAGTAGCTTTCTTTTAATAAACCTGCATCTCACCTGTCTCAGCTCTCGCCTGGACTGACGGTAAAGAGTTCCCATAATTCCCAATCGAGTCTGAGGGGAAAGAAGGAGGGAAAATTCCAGAAAATTGGGGATTTCCTGAACAGTTCTCCCACGTTTTTGGGCAGCAAAGGTTTGTGACATAAAATTTATTAAAGCACTTTATTCAGAGCTGAGCAATATCGTTCAAAAATGTGAAATCTGTCGCAGCTCGGTGTCATGAATACACTACATAGAGAAAAGTATTGGGACACCCACAGGAGCAGAAAGCTTTCTGCAAAATTTTGGAGTGTGCAAAAATTTCGCCCATTTATTAAATGTAGCGTTTGTGAAGTCCGAAACTGATGTTGTGCCCTGTGCATTCGTCCTGGAACAAAAATGCCTTCCTCAAAATGTTTCCACATTTCTTGGCTGCATGGTTGATTTTTCTAAGGGGTGTGTCTGAATACTTTTGTCTTTGTTTTGTCTTTTGCGTTAAACATTATGATTAGTGATATTGATTTATAAAAATATATGCAATCCATTAAGTATGTACTGTCCAACCTTGTTATTAGTTATTATATGGCTTTGTTGAATACTCAGTTCTGATTGGTTAATTACGGCGCTTGTCTAAATTAATTTTCTGCTAATAATGAAGCCCTATGTTATTAATAACATCTCTTAACATCACTCTATACAGCAAAGAGAATTATGGGAATGATGAGCGGTAAATCTCCAGATGAAGGCGGCTCCTCCCTGAACCTGAAACGCCCCAAACGGAAAATCAACATCTCGTCACCCATGCACATCTCAGCCAATCAGGTAAACGTTCCTCCATTGTTCAGGATCTTCTCCTCGTATTACTGGTTTTAAAACTTTCCCTTTAACTAAACCCTGACTGATCGGGAAACCTTTCGTGCCAAACTTTAGTGTGTTTAAAATTTGGAATCTACAATCTGTTACATGTCAGTAAACCACAGTGTAGTAATGCAGTTTATCCCAGTGTCCATGTTGCCAGTGAGTGGTAATCTCATCTGTGGGTTTGAATTTTATCACATTTATAAATGGATTTTTTTTTTTGTGCCTTTTTCTACAACTCCCTAACGACGACTTGTAGCGTGTATTCAGTCTGAGTGACGTATGTGTTTAAAAGCCTGGCTGGACTTTAAACTTGGCTGCCGTGTGGGAGGATGTTACACTAATCCTGCACATCTTATAAATGTTATGCGTAAATATATGTATCTCTATATCTCAGCAATTATAAAAAATAGCAGAAACGGTCTGTCTTGTAATTACTTCTATTGTTCTGTTATATATATAATAAATATATAATATTTAAACAATATAAAAACATTTTCACGTAAATTGTTCCTAATACTTTTACAGATCATCAGCCGAGACACAGAGGAGAGACAGAGCAACAATCTCAACATTAAGCAGCGACTGCGCACCAAACTTCCCAAATAACTTTACCATTAGTAGCTCTGACGGCCTTGTGTTCATTCCAAGTATTTTTACGTTTTACATTAAGTCTTACTTCACATGTATTAGTTTCACTCGCACTTTTTATGTTCTCATTGCACATTTAGTATTTAATCACATAGTTTCATACTGTATTTTATGTTACTGAAGTTGTTAATGGGTTTAATTAGGGAGCAGGTTCTTATACTCATGTATTTAATGTAAACGATTTGGGTTCTATATTCTATATTTTCTATATATATATATTATGTGTACTGATGTATGTTTAGCTTGACTGGCAAAAAAAATGTAAATACACTCATAATAATCTGTCTGTTTTGATGGATTTCTTATCTTTGAATATTTGGAAATTACCAAATGACACCTAATAAAGCCAGTCAAGCTTTTTATAATATGAGTACATGATTGTAAAAGTGTCTGAATGCAGGTTTCCTTCAGTCAGTAACTTTACATTAACTGCAGTTACGAGACTGTAGGCCTTGTGTTTTTTTTTTATGTGGCTCTTGTGTCCACATGATTATTATGAATGATTCATTCTCACATTTGAAACTGATGAATAAATTTGATTTTGCAGTTTTAGGTCACTGGTATAATGCACTGTATACTTGTGGGCATGGTCTCTTTAGATCACTTTGAGGACACCTTTTTCACGTTTCCTCTGAAGGTTCAGGTTAGTCGTCCTCTCATCGTTCGTCAGTTCTCTCAGGATTTGAGGGCTGAAGGTTTTTGGTTATGGGTTATTCTCACTCTGGCGGTGACACTGCTGTTTTTGATCCATTTGTAGCAGCATGACATACCAACGCACCACCATGTTAGTGTCACGGCAGTACTGAGAATCATCCAGCACACTAATAATACCTGTTCTGTCGGGGTCCTGATCAGAAAACAGAGTGAAGGCGACTGAGAGAATGTAGAGAAACAATACCACAGAATAGACTGTAACCTAAGATGAGACTATTGCCGATTTTGATAGTACGATAATTTTCTAGGAAATAATCACGATATTACGATTATTTAGCAATAATTACCTTTACCAAAAAAGTTCCAGAATTTACAGGAACAACGCACAGTTGCTTATGTTTGTTATTTACTGTTCTTTAATGTAATCACTTTATAAACCAATGAGCTGAATATTTACACAAATTATTATTTTTAACATAAAATATGAAATTATTTTGTGAAAAGCAAAGTAAAAAACAGTGTCCCATAAAGTACATTCTGACATTTATTTCCCTCAATTAAACTAATTTAAACGAGTTAGCAGACAAGTGTGCTACAAGTGTAACTTTATTTTTGTTTTGTGTGGGTTGTGCGACTTGCTCCAAAGTATGATATGCATTTTTCTTATGAATGTCGTCATGACGATGTTGACACCCTTTTACAATTAATTGTAACGTTAATAATCTCGATTAATTGCAAAAATGATTAATCGTCTCAACCCTATTGTAACTACAAAGCTTATCTGTAGTGTAAGAGGAATTGATACAATGAACAATAGGACGAGAAACAAGTAATAATGTTCATTGGAAAACAAAGGTTTTTAACGAATGTGTAAGATTTGTACACATTTTACATTAATTGGAACAGCGACTGACCCAGGCATTTAGTGCTAATCTAGACCATCGCGGAGGAATCCAGGCCTCCACACATCTTTGTAGTGGCAGTAGAGAAGCCGGTAGGCCTCGTGTCGGAGACTCTCATCGTCCTTGAATTGTACCTCATGGTTTAGGGAGGCGTGTGATGGAAGGATGAGAAGGACCTGACAAAAGGCGAGAACCCCAGAGAGGCATTAATCATATGATGTCACTGTACACGAACACATCGGGTCACCTTGCGGACGAGCACATGGGGAGGGATGAAATGGAGGCTTCAACATGTTCGCCTCACGCCCGCCGCACATGTCTTTGCATACAGTCTCAACGTAATAACGTTCCTTCTGTAAAACGCTCGACACATACCCACGCCAAGTGTCGCACAAAAGGCTAACATCCGTGCGAGTGTTTTCTGCATTTCACGAAAAAGGGAAACAAGCTGCGAATGGAAACACAGCCAGCTCCTGATAGCTGTAATTATGACGTCAGCGCCACAAAAGCTCCCAACAGAACGAACCACAGCTGATTTGTATCAACTTGGTTTTCTATATGTGAGCGTGGAGGAGAATTCTGCTCTTTCTCCATGTTTTTCTCACACGACAGCTGTCCCTCATCCTGCTCTCATCGCGCACACACAATAAGATCTCGCGCCTCCATTTTGTCCTCCTCACCCGAACCCCACACT
>JAFMOD010000110.1:180882-235734 GCA_019802435.1 Corydoras maculifer
AAATAATTATACATCATTATACAACCAAACAAAATGCACCACTTTATCTGTCGTGTTCTGTCACAGTGGGACAGAAGAGCGTCTTTTCCAAAGTTGGTCGCATTGAATTTTATGAGTTCTGTCTCTATATCAAATAAATAGTCGTATGCCTTAAAAACACAGAGTGTTTGGCCATGGCGTGTACATTGGGGGCTACGTGTCTGTAGTACATCCATCTTTGATTCTTTGATGGACTTTTAGGCCCTCACACCGACAACGTGACCTCCGACCTGGGCCCGAGTCTGAGCGCTTCGTGCACGTCGGCGGCAGATAGCCGGCGGTTGATGTTGCGATAGCGGCAGGACAGCAGGCTGCGGTAGGCGGTGCGCAGGTCACGGTTGGAGAAAGCGTAGATAAACGGGTTGATGAGTGAGTTGGCGTAACCCAGCCACAGCAGCGTCCGCTCGATCCACAGGGGCACGCAGCTGCAGCGCACCCCGCACACAAACGGGCGCAGTGTGGACAGGATGAAGAAGGGCAACCAGCAGATGGTGAACGCCCCCAGCACCATGCCCAACGTGGCCGCAGCTTTCTGCTCCCGCCTGAAAATCGAGGCGCTCTTGCGCTCGGCGTCGTTCCATTTGGCCCCCCGGAGCCTGTGCATCTTCATGGCCGTGCTCATGCAGTCGCTCTCGCTGTCGTCCCGCTCGTTGCCGTCGCTCTCCCCGCCGTCGTCGCGTCGGTTCGGGCGCGGAAAGCCCGAGATGGCGTGTTTGGCGGCGCTAAGTTTGGCGGCGCGGTAAATCCGGCGGTACATAACCAGCATGACGCTCATTGGGATGTAGAAGGCCACGGCGGTGGAGTAGATGGTGTAGCCGAAGTCCTGGCTGATCAGACACTGGTTGTCGTCGTTGACATTTTGCGCCCAGCCGAAGAGCGGCGGCAGAGTGATGGAGGCGGACAGCAGCCAGACAGAGAGCACCATCCTCGCCATGCACCATCCGTTCTGACGCACAGGGTACGTTAGCGGCCTCGTGATGCCCATGTACCTGGAACAGAGGTCTAAGGTCAACGTTTTGGCATGTGATGACTGTTTTTCATAGAGACCTTATTAGATAAAACCTAATGGTGTGGCCAAAAGTATGTGGACACTTTTTAGGTATATGTAAGGAACTTATTTAATCCATCCATCCATTATCTTACGCTTTAACCTCCAGTAGGGTCGCAGTGGGATTCCCCATGCCCATCCAGAGGAGAACGTTTTGATACACTCAGGACAGGGTGCCAATCTATCGCTGGGCACACACACACACTCTATATGGGGCAATTTGGAGAACTCAATTGATCTTGATTCATGTTTTTGGACTGTGGGAGGAAACCGGAGAACCCGGAGAAAACCCACGGGGACACGGGGAGAACATGGAAACTCCACCCAGATGGGGATTCGAACTGGGAATCCATAGCGCTCAGAGGAGAACATGCTAAACCACTACGAGAATTTTAATTTCACAGCAAACAAAATCAGAATATTTGGTAGGAGGCGACCTGGTGCACTTGACATGTTTTGGAATTGCTGACTCGGGTGTCCGAATGTCTTTGGTTCTGTGTTCTGCACTCTTGGAGTCGCACCTGTGCTCAGGTGTTTGGAGCTCACCTGTCGATGCTGATGACGCAGAGGGTCATGATGGAGGCGGTGCAGCACATGACGTCCATGGCGATGAAAACGTTGCAGAAGAACTGCCCAAAGATCCAGCGGCCGCCGATCAGGTCCGTCACGCTCACGAACGGCATGACCGCCAGCGCCACCGAAAGGTCGGCCAGCGCCAGCGACACGATCAGGTAGTTGGACGGCTGGCGCAGCTTCTTCACCGAGCACACGGACACGAGCACGAGCAGGTTCCCGCAGACGGTGCCGAGTGTGAGCGCGCTCAGCACGCCGCCGATCAGCGCGCGCTCCACCTCGCCGTACGTCTGCACGTGTTCGGCGCACCGGCTCCGGTTCTCGGCCTCCGGCGGGAGGTGCGCGGCGCGCGAGGGCTCGGACCCACCCGCGCCGGACCCCGGGCCCCCATCGGCACCGGTGACGCGCACCGCGCTCAGGAGCCGCGCGATCATCAGCGCGTCACCGGAGACCGACGTTGCGGCGCGCGCCTCACCTGTCAGCGCGCTCATACCGCCGCCACACAGTGACAAGCATCAGAACAATTCTACAGCTGAATTATATTCAGTTATTCATTTATTCATCTATACTAATTATTATTTTCTTAAAAGTTTACAGACGCATAAAAATGTTTGTATTCGTAAATCAGAAGTGGGATCCGATCTAACCCGCGACGAATCGATGTTAAAGATTTTAATCTTTAAATTCTAATATAATACAAGTCAAACAATTATCTGTAGGCATTTTAAATACATAGAAGTCGGAATAATATAAATTTAAATACGTCTAATATTAGCGCAGTTTGATCCTCAGTCTTCAAAATACAGGAAAAAATGGGGGAAAAAATAATCCCCGAAAAGAATTAATAATTTAGAATTGAGAGTAAATCATGCAAATCGGTGTAATCCCGCCGTCTGCGTCCCGGCTGTTCTTGTGACGCGGTCCGAGCCGCTCGCTCGCCTTTATATCGGTAAGATTCGGTGGGGTGCGCGCGCATTCGCTCGTGCGCGGCCACGGTCAACCCCCTCGCGGTCTACGCGGCTATTTTTGGAGCGTTCCTCGTTACGCATGCGCCGTGGGTGCCACTGGATTAATCATTCTCGCCAAAAAAAATAAAAAGACAACAGCAATGAAATAAAGTACCGAATTTTGAATGAAGGTTCACACCAGCGGTCACCTCCTTTAACATGCCTGCTATGAGAATATAGAAATACACTATATGGGCAACAGTATTGGGAAACATTTAGGTTTGTGATGTAGTTTCAATGCTACAGGATTAAGCAATCAAGCACTTTGCCAGACATTTGGACAAGTGTACAATTATTTTACTCCTTTGACGTCTTTCTTACACAAAGCACAAATAATCAATTAAAAAGTTACATCATTAATGTAAAGTGTAAGATTTAATTTGCCAATTATATATTTCATATTTGATATCAACATTCATTCATTCATCCATTATCTCCCGCTTTATTCTCTACCAGGGTCACGGTGGGGTTCCCCATGCCCATCCAGGGGAGAACGTCTCGGGCGTTGGGCAGATAGACCCAGGACAGGGCGCCAATCCATCGCTGTTGATATCAACAAATACAGTTTATTCTTATGGGGAATACCAGCGCCATCTTGTGGGGTTTGATTGTGTTTGAATTTGTGCAAGCTGTAATTTTTCTTTAAACTTCATACATCCTCCTTTGTATTTGTTTAGTTTAGACGCAATTCCTTTTCTTACAGATCGGGACACACGTTATAATCACTAAATTCGGTGATGATACGGCATCTCTGGGGCAATGAGTTTAAAGGGCTTTAGATCCTTTAGGTCCTAACCCTACGAAACATCTACGAGAGAGCTTGTCCAACATCAGTGTCTGAACTCATAATCATTGTTCTGGGTGAATGGGCAAAAATTCCCCACAGACGCAGACAAAAAAAAAAAAAAAAAAAGAAAAACAGAAAGAGGACCGGAAACTTTTGTAGTTGCAAAAAAAGGAAAACCTTACAATGAAAAAAAAATCTGTAGATATAAAGTGTAGGGGTCTCAATACTTTTGTAAATACAGTGTATTTTCTGATTTGCGTTGTACAATATGAAACTATTATTATGTTATTTGTTGTTGTTATATCTCTTTTTAAAGATATCTTTATATATATATATATATTTTTTTTTAAAAAGAGATATAGCAACAACAAATAACATAATAATAGTTTCATATTATTAAAACTTAAAACCTGCCGTTATTATACTCTTTAAAACATTGTACATTTAAAAATATATAGGTCTTATTGTCAAGGTAACTTTTTCTCGGCTTCTGATTGGTCAGGACAAAATCAGCTGCTGCGTCGAAAGCCCTCCTGATTGTGATAACCAATCAGCTCTCGACCTCGTCGTGCTGCCTCCTCTAATATGCAAATAAGCCCTACTCTCGTCCAACCAGCGCGTAAGTTCCGGTAAGCGCCTCTCTTTAAAGTGCCGCCGCGTCTTCGTCAGCGTGTGTGCGTTACGTCCGTGAGCCGACTTCACGCAAACGTTCGGCCGCGTTTTAATGTCGTTCCAGTTCGTTTATTAAAGTAAAAGCCTGTGGACGTGGGCATCGTGGAGCGAAGCCACCATGAAGCTCCGAAGCGCCAAGAAACCAGGTATTAACCGAACCCATGCACACCTGCACCTCACCTGCACCTCACCTGCATTTTATCTGCATGTTATTAATGATTTTTAAACTGTTTTGAAGTTAAAAACAAAGTGCATTTCTTTTCAGAGAAGTTAAAACCATCTGCGGATCATCCATCATGCAGAAACTCAGCATTGAATTCATATTTACGTTTAATTTTATTGTCGCTTAAACAAAAGGCTGTTTGTTACTTGAGCGTTTAGTTAACTTCAGTTAATTTCTATATTTAAATGCAATGTGATGTCATCAAAACTCCTGTTAGCGTAATATTCATTCATTCATTATCTTCCGCTTTATCCTCTATTAGGGACGCGGGGGGGGGGTGCCCATGCCCATGCCCATGCCCATGCCCATCCAGGGTTGAACGTCTCGAGCGCTGGGCAGATAGACCCAGGACAGGATGCCAATCCATCGCTGGGCACACACTCACTCACACACACACTTTATGGGGCAATTTTAAGAATTCAATTGACTTGATCCATGTTTTTGGACTGTGGGAGGAAACCGGAGAACCCGGAGGAAACCCACGCGGACACGGGGAGAACATGGAAACTCCACCCAGATGGGGATTTGAACCGGGAATCCCTAGCGCTGAGAGGAGAACATGCTAAACACTAAGCCACCATGCCGCTAAGTGTAATATGTGGGTCCTAATAACATCTGTCCATATTGTTCACACTTTCACTGCAAATTGTACTGCACACTCTATAGATGGATATGTTTTGTATGTTGATTTGTCAATTAATAAATTAAGAAATGTTCATGATTCAAACAGTAAACAAACTCCTGTAGCATTTATTATATGACATCCAAAGTCCAGAGGCTGGGATCCATTACAGCCTCCTACTATCTTCATTTACAGCTGACCTCAGATGCAGCCTTTGTACTTGTTTAAGTATGAATGTAAACACATATATAAATATGGATCAAGTTTTTGAAACACCCCTATTACTCCGACAGGTGCTTGTAAAACATTCATTCATTCATTGTCTCCCGCTTATCCTCTATTAGGGTCGCGGTGGGGTTCCCCATGCCCATCCAGGGGAGAATGTCTCAGGCGCTGGGCAGATAGACCCAGGACAGGGTGCCAATCCATCGCTGGGCACACACTCACTCACACACACACTCTATAGGGGGCAATTTTGAGAATTCAATTGACTTGATCCATGTTTTTGGACTGTGGGTGGAAACCGGAGAACCCGGAGGAAACCCACGCAGACACGGGGAGAACATGGAAACTCCACCCAGATGGGGATTCGAACCGGGAATCCCTAGTGCTGAGAGGCGAACTTGCTGACCACTAAGCCACCGTGCCGCCCTTGTAAAACATCCCATTTTAAATTTGTCTGTAACAGCTTTCAGTCATCTGGGAGAGCATTGGACAAAATTATTAACTGTTTCTAAAGGGAATTGTACCTATGTGTACAAAAATATATAATGCGTATATAAGCTCAGAAATTGAGGCTTGCAATCATTCTAGATCATCCTGAAGGTGTTATGTTTTAGATTTCGTCCATATAGTGTGTGTTGTGTTGAATCGAATGTAACTTTATAGACAGTCCCTTAGTGACCCAAGGAAAAGGCCTGCTATGTTAAGTTTGCAGCCACTTTAAAAATCCAAAGTGCCTTAAAATGCAACAGACCAACCATGCAGCTAAAACAAGTCTTTGTGAAGTTTATCTTCATGACATTTTCATCGGCTGCTATTACACTATTTAAAGCAGAATAATAAACCTGACATGCATACAAAGAGCAAGGATTAGTGCAAGAAGTATGAGGCACAGTGAGCAAATAAATCCTGTTCCTCTGTCTGATGACCCTGTCCACGTTTCTCAAATATTGCTTTATGCTGGCTGATTATTCCTGTTGCCTCTACAAACTCTCGGCCCTTCCTCAACACCGGTACACAGATCATTAGTAGAACCTTTGAGCAAGGAGAACAAACCCCCTCACCTCCCCATAGCACCATTTGTTCCTCTAACTAATGTCGAGGTTAATGTCGTATAGTTGTGGTCTGAACGGCTTCATAGTGAGAAGAATTGTGTTGGTCCTGATTTAAAGTGAACCTTGGCCTAGATTGAGTATGTGTGCTAATCTACAGTTTTATTTCTTATAAGCTTTATGTTTGTGTAATTAGTAACAGAGATCTAGAGTTCTGATAATGCACTGTATACAGATTGTATGGAATCGGTGTGTCGGGTGTTAATCTCAGGTGAGACTAACCCACCATCTTTATTGCATATATTTACACTTTAGAAAGTAAAGCCTGATGGTACATACAGAGAGGGATAGGAAGCATATAATGGTCATGTTGCAGAGTTATACAGTGATATGCACAGGGTTATTTCAGAACAGGCGCTGTGGCTTGAACTTTGCTTCGTATCAGCCGAGTATCAGCCAAATTCCACAAGAATGTCTCGTTATGTAAGGCTTGTGTAAGAACCTTTAGCAAGCCTTAGGTTTTGGGTTTATTTAGCAAATATCTGAGGACACTTAAATTTTTTTATTCTCTTATGTTTGCCAGTGATCCCCTGGTTTGGCCTGGACATCGGAGGCACTCTGGTAAAGCTGGTCTACTTCCAGTCAAAGGACCTGGCCACTGAGGATGCTGAGGAACTGGAGATCCTGAGCAGAATCGACTCGTACCTCATGTCCCACACAGTGTATGATAACACCGGTGTGCGGGACGTCCAGCATGAGCTGCGTGATCTGAACGTGTGTGGGAGAATCGGTACGCTGCACTTCATCCGCTTCCCCACAGCGGCCATCACGCCGTTCTTCTCCAACGGCTGTCTGGAGCATGTCATCAAACTCCACAGGACAATCTGTGCCACGGGAGGCGGGGCTTATAAGTTTGAGAAGGACTTTAAGATGGTGAGGAAGTAAGATTTTTTTTTTTTTTTTTTTTTTTTTTAAGCTATGCACTTTATTATTTATAATAAAATGCACCTCCATCTCGTTTCCTGTGCAGGAGGCGGGTGTGGATTTATTGAAGCTGGATGAATTGGACTGTCTAATCCGAGGTTTGCTCTATCTTGACTCGGTCGGCTTTAACGGAGAGGCTGAGTGTTATTATTTTGAGAATGCGTCGGATCCGGAGCGATGTGTGAAGAGGCCGTGTCGTCTTGAGAATCCGTTTCCAATGCTGTTGGTTAACATCGGGTCAGGAGTGAGCATCCTCGCGGTTTACTCCGAAAAGAAGTACAAACGCATCAGTGGAACCAGGTCAGATTTCAAAAACCTCGTCTGTATCAGTGAAAAAGAAAGTGAAGATGTTTCTGTACCAAGGAAAAAGATGTAGGAATAAATAGTAGAAAATAAGGTAATAAAGAATGAAATTAAAAAAAATTATTCTCGTCAGAAAGATGCAAACACAATTTTTTGCTTTGAAACAAATTCTGATCTGATCACTGATCTCCTCTGGGCAACAGATTAGTTATGGGTTCAACACGGGTTTAGTAAATTCCGAATTCAGTTAACCAAAATGTGGTGGTTCAAAAAACCATCTGGGTGGAGTTTGTCATGTTCTCCCCATGTCCATGTGGGTTTCCTACACAGTCCAAAAGCATGGTTTCAAGGTGAACTTGTTCCTTTATAATGTGTGTGTCTAGCGCTTGATTGGCCCTGGGTGTATCAGCACCTAACCCCCCCACGACTCTAGTGGAAGATTTTGTATGGGTGGGTGTTCACTGACCTCAGTTCAGGATTACGTTTGGTATCATTTAAAATGGCAGTAATCCAGAACCTCGCAGAACCCATGACTCCTACTTTTAACCTAATAAAGATTTACAATTAAAAAAAGGTTCATAAAGCACGAGATCAAATTTTATTCTATTGTTAGAAAAATTCCAGCAGTAATGTGTTACCTGTAAAACGAATGCTTGTCTGAATGATGGAGCAGTGCTGCAGGTAAACATGGTCCATGGTAAACATTTACAGCTGAACGATATTCAGACCATAATTGTTTTTGAGGGTAAATTGTGTTGATCATCTAAATCGCTGTCTGTATTTAAATTCACAGTTTAGACTGAAGAATTTCAATGAAAACGAGGACCTCTGCAGGTCATTAACACCCTGCTGTGACTTTCTTGATGCAGTTTAGGCGGAGGTATGTTTTTGGGCCTCTGCTGTCTGTTGACCGGCTGCGAGACGTTCGAGGAGGCGCTGGCGATGGCGAGTAGAGGAGACAGCACGAGCGTGGACAAACTTGTGAAGGACATTTATGGCGGAGATTATCAGCGCTTTGGCCTGCATGGGTCCACTGTCGCTTCCAGGTGGGTGAGGAGTGAGTGGGGTCACGGTTTTATGTGTAAATGTTTACATTTCTTGCAAAAATGTATACAGCACACTTTGGTATGTGCTTACGCAATGATAATAACACTTGGTGTGTGTGTGTGTAGTTTTGGTCACATAATGAGCAAGGAGAAAAAGGACAGCATCACAAAAGAAGACTTGGCCAGAGCTACATTGGTCACCATCACGAACAACATCGGATCCATTGCTCGCATGTGTGCTCTGAACGAGGTGTGTTTCAGTGTCTCTGTGTTTTGATGTGTGTGTTTGTGTCTGGCTCTCTCTCTGTCTGTTTATCTGATCGAAAAAAAAAACACACTGCGAAACAGAGTACCACTATTGTACTTTTATTTTGTATAATTTTCCGCCACCTAGCGGTAAAGTTGCGGCGGCACATGCTCATGAACACATTCGTATTGCTTTCTTTTTGCAGAACATTAACAGAGTTGTGTTTGTGGGGAATTTCCTCCGGATCAACACTCTGTCCATGAAGCTGCTCGCCTTTGCAATGGACTTCTGGTCAAATGGACAGCTGAAGGCCCTCTTCTTAGAACATGAGGTAAAATCTAAAAAACTGTTTCATTCCTTAATGTGTGTCCTAAAATTTACAAACTTTTTTAAAATTAAACATTACGAGATTAAGAAATTAAGTTTAACATAAATTAGAACATTTTAATTCATATTATTGCTCACAGTCTCTGTGTTTGTGTGTGTGTGTTTAGGGATATTTTGGAGCAGTGGGTGCATTTCTAGAGCTTTTAAAATCTGCGGACCCCTAAAGGAAGATCTTATGGTTTGTGAATAGTATTTAAAAAAAGTTATTACTCTAAAAATATTTTTTTATAGATTTTTTTTAAAAATCTGTTTTTAATTGCAGAGGCCTTTGAGATTTTGGAATTATCCCAGGGATTCACTATAGATTGAATTTAATCCGAAACACTTTAAGAAACCTGTTGAGATGGTACTTGCATAATCCGTTCATTCATCATAGTTTTATTGTTTTTTATTTCATTCACTTTTCGTGGGTCCAGAAAATTTTTTAAAAAGAAAAAGGGTTTTGAAAAAAGCTGACGCATTTAGTGAGAGTTAAACATGGAGGAACTATAAGGTTTCATTTGTATTATATATGATGTAACATTTCATGTTGTATTATTAATATTGGTTTTATGTTGTGTATTATATGACGCTAAATCAGATCTGAAGATTCGTTGTGATATTCATCTTTACAGATATTAATACATTTCTAATATATTTTGTGTAAATATTGATGCGATATAAAAACATTTTTGGAAACAAACCTAAATTTGACTCGTATGTTTAAAAAATGTTTAAAATAAATCTTTATTATTATTATTTTTTATTATTATTATGTGAATCCCCGTTTTTTATATGAAATGAAACCCTACCAGAGTGACGCTAGACTGCAGGCGCGCCCTCTGGTGGCCAACACCAACACCGCTGAACATTTAGGGTTGTGAGTCGGGACATTTGGTTGTTGGATCCTGAAACCAGGACTTTAATCTGTACAGCGGTTTTAAAAATGCGTTCTTAAGCAAACTTTGGAACTCAGCTGTTTAATTTTCTTCTCCGTTAACTTTATTTCAATAAGCACATTTTATCATATTTAAAGATGATCAAAGGGATTCATTATAACATTTAATTCTGAAACATTATAAGTAAACTCATTATAAATAAGATTTTTTTAAAATTATTATTTGCTGTTTTATGGAATATAAATTAATTCATTCATTATCTTCCGCTGCATCTTATATTAGGGTTTATATGGGGGGGGCTTCCCCATGCACATCCAGGGGAGAACGTTTCGGGCGCTGGGCAGATACACCCAGGACAGGACGCCAATCCATCACTGGACACACACACACTCACACACACAGACATGCACACAAACACACTCTACATGGGGCAATTTGGAGAACTCAATTGACTTGATCCATGTTTTTGGACTGTGGGAGGAAACCGGAGAACCCGGAGGAAACCCACGCAGACACGGGGAGAACATGGAAACTCCACCCAGATGGGGATTCGAACCGGGAATCCCTAGCGCTGAGAGGAGAACGTGCTAAACCACTAAGCCACCGTGCCGCCCCGGGATTTATTATATAACATTTAATTCTGAAACATTATAAGTAAACTCACTATAAGTAAACTCATAAGATTTGTTTTTTTAAATTATTTGCTGTTTTATGGAATATAAATGATGTATTTAAATGATATAATGGGTGAAAGAGAAAGGAGAGGATGCTAACTGCACGATCCTATTAATGAAACTCATTGATCTGCATTACTTTAGTTTTTATTTAAATTATTGTATAAATAGTAATATCATGGGGCATGCGATCTTCCAAAAAATATTTAAAAAAAACTGAAACTGGTCACTTGTAAAGCGTATTCACTTCACTTCCTGTTCTCCATGTTGCCCAGATGGAGGGTTCAGTACAGCCAGCAAAATTCAGTAGGCTTGAGGTACTAGGTCAAAATACACAGTAGGACATTAAGAGGTAAATGAGAACTTCAGAACTACTGAATCGGTAGACGTTTATCCCACAATTCAGCTGCTGAATAACATGATCAAAATGAAGCAATAGGATGCAACCACAAAAAAAAAATCTGATTGTGTCTGAGAACAAACATGATGTTATATAATGTGTGTTTGATGGTTGTAGTTGTGTGGTTACTACCCCATTCTCATTACACTCATGTACACAGTAGATGATTTCAGACACAGATATTCAAACATTTCCATAAACCTACAGCGCAGTCCCACAGAAATGAAGTCACCGACCTAAAACGTTTATATAAATATGTAAACCTCTCATATCACGGTTTTATTATTTCCCAAACCGGAACCTGAAACCCTACAAAACATGCAGTAAAAACAGTAGAAAAGAGAAACTCCCTGCTAAATTTGTTTTAAAAGATAGAAATGTTTTGAGGCTCAAGACGAAGTCAGATACCTGATCAAATATCTGTATGATTCGAACATTTTGGGTGCACTTTGGGGAAGGCCCTTTTTTGTTACAGTATGACTGAAAGGCGTGGTCGGGGGAAGAACCCTGCACGGCACACGCCGAGCTCTGAAAACGGAGCTTGTGAGTTCTGTCCTTTGAACCTCACACGTTCGCCTCTGGAATAACAGTGTAAAAATTCCTGAAGAAGGTCCTCACAAAGGAGTGGAAGCTGGTACAGATGGGGTGTCGTTGGGGCTTTACAGCCAAGACGTTGGGGCTTTACAGCCGCCATGATTTAAATTTTCATTTATCTTCATTTTCATTTACATTTGATACCCCTGGAACGTCCTCGACGATCTTCTTCACCTGTTCGGTTGTGCGTCGGTCATCGATTTGGTTAAGGAAGTGCAGTAGTTTGGGGTAAGCCTTCACGCCTTCCTTCTCATGCCAGCTCTCCAACAATCGGAAGGCCTCCTCATGCGGATTCTCGCTATTCTTTAACTGAATGTTCTCCATCTGACCTTTCGTCAGGGTTTGTCTGCACAAACGTCTCACCAGGTTTAAGCCGAGAAGGCCAGCGATTTCATCCAGTTTGGAGGAAATATCTACAGAGGAACATGATGCTGGTGATTCATTTAAAGGGCATCCATCACTCAGTCTCAAACACAGGACATTAAAAATTCGCTTAACCTTTTTTAACAGAACAAAAGTTCTATTGTTTAAGTATAAACGCTTTAAATAGTTGCTATAAAAATTTTTTTTACAGTGGAACTGTTTACTGTAGTAGAAGTACTGTTATAAAAGACACCACGTTCACTGTGAAGCACGGTGGTGGCAGCATTGTGTCGAGGGGCCGTTTCTGTTTCAGCAGAGACTAACCAATTGCAACCCAGTTCAAAGGTTTAATTATATTCTGTAAAATTAACCCCCTTCACAGGCATTTTTAACTTGTATGATTCTTAACTTTGTGGGAACAATTTGGGAAAGGCCCTATACTTCTGTTCCAGCATGTGAGCTGGACATTTTTTTAGCATGACATTCACAGACATGTCAAGACCATGGAGTGGCACGAAAATAATATGTATACCTTTGACCTGCAGCCAATTGAAAGTCTGTGGATGGAATCAACAATGTTGATTGGATGAAACTGTAAACACATAGTTAACATGTGGATACAGTTTCAACCATTATAACTTATAGCTTTGAACACTGGCTCATAACTGACTCAAACTTTACCCAGTCTAAAGAATCTTTATTATAAGAAGCATACCTTTCATTATGAGGGGTTCATCCTGCTGAAAAAAAAAGAAGATCTTTTTAATCAGAATATAATCTCATTTCTAACCTTAAACATTCTATTTAAAGCTGATTTCATTCTCAGTGTGATGATCTGAAAAAGGAAATGAATGCCTTCTGATTCTTACCGGTGGTGGAGGATTGCACATACATGCCTTTATTTTTTTCCGTTTTATGAAAGCTAGAATACCGGCTATAACGATGACCAACACAACAACCACAGCTACGACGATGGCAGTAGTATCTGAAACAGACACCGCAGACATCAAGAAGAGACATTTAACACCAACATCTTCAAACAATGAAAAAGCTCTACATAATTTTATCTAAGAATGCGCTGTTATATTTCAACCCTAACACATGATGTAACATCAGCTCACTGTGCAGGCCCTTTTATTCAAAGAGAATTATAAGTATCTTATCTTTATTTTTAGTTCGGAGTACAGGGTAAGACGTGGATCCCCGTAGCAACCACCGGAACAATGAGTGTTCATTCATTCATTCATTATCACCCACTTTACACTCTATTAGGGTCATGGAGGGGGTTCCCCATGCCCATCCAGGGGAGAACGTCTCGGGCGCAGGGCAGACACACCCAGGACAGGGCACCAATCCATCGCTGGGCACACGCTCACTCACTCAAACACACTCTATATGGGGCAATTTGGAGAACTCAATTGACTTGATCCATGTTTTTGGACTGTGGGAGGAAACCAGAGAACCTGGAGGAAACCCACGCGGACACGGGGAGAACATGGAAACTCCACCCAGATGGGGATTCGAACCGGGAATCCCTAGTGCTGAGAGGCGAACGTGCTAACCACTAAGCCACCGTGCCGCCCTGAGTAATGAGTGTTCATTATTTTATCATCAAATATGATTTATTATCACCTATTTAATCATCAATAGGTTTTTACTTAATCAACAGGAAAGTGTAAAGAAGGAGATCATGCATGACTTACTGTCAGTCTTTTCCTCACACACTGTGTTGCCGTTGGAACCGCAAGGGATTTGGACCTTCGAATTCTCACATCTGGCGGAAATGACAGCAAAAAATAAAAAATTTAGTGACCAGTTACATTCAACAACACAGTTCAAAAAACGCTTCCTCATTTCTTTTTTTCTTTTGGCTGCAACCATTAGGAGGCGCCATAGTGAAAATACCCAAGTAATCAACTTGGTACAGTATTTAATCAAATGCCCTACCTGACACAGCCCCCCCCCCCATGCACTCATACACACACCCTGAATGGATAGGACAATCTGGTATCTCAAATCGACCCATTGTCATGTCTTTAGATCTGGGAGGAAACCAGAGACCAGGAAAAAACAACATGCAGGTACAAGGAGGACATGCAGACTTTACACTATGCCACAACTATTCATTCATTCATTCATTATCTCCCGCTTTATCCTCTATTGGGGTAGCAGTGGGGTTCCCCATGCCCATCCAGGGGAGAACGTCTCGGGCGCTGGGCAGATACACCCAGGAAAGGGCGCCAATCCATCGCTGGGCACACACTCACTCACACAGACACACTCTATATGGGGCAATTTTTGAGAACTCAATTGACTTGATCCATGTTTTTGGACTGTGGGAGGAAACCGGAGAACCCGGAGGAAACCCACGCGGACACGGGGAGAACATGGAAACTCCACCCAGATGGGGATTCGAACTGGGAATCCCTAGTGCTGAGAGGAGAACGTGCTATCCACTAAGCCACCGTGCCGCCGCCACAACTATTATTAAAAAAAATGGTAGTAAGTGCGGCACGGTGGCTTAGTGGTTTAGCATGTTCTCCTCTCAGCACTAGGGATTTCCGGTTCGAATCCCCATCTGGGTGGAGTTTCCATGTTCTCCCAGTGTCCGCGTGGGTTTCCTCCGGGTTCTCCGGTTTCCTCCCACAGTCCAAAAACATGGATTCAAGGTCAATTGAGTTCTCCAAATTGCCCCATATAGAGTGTGTATAAGTGAGTGAGTGTGTGCCCAGCGATGGATTGGTGCCCTGTCCTGGGTGTATCTGCCCAGCGCCCGAGACGTTCTCCTCTGGATGGACATGGAGAACCCCTCCCCACCGCGACCCTAATAGAGGATAAAGCGAAAGATAATGGATGAATGAATGAATTTGGAGTAAGAGAAACGGGTACACACGTGTCACACTGGAAACAGGCTTTACAGGGTTCTTTATCACAGTAGAAGTTTTCTTTGCAGATGCACACAGTGTTGTGGGTTTTTGAACATCGTTGCTTTTCCTCTAAGTTGCCTATAAATTAAAAATTAGATGAACAGAATGAATTATGAGTGAGTTTATCAAAATGTTATAAACATTAGCGCTGATTATTCAACACGAATAGTTTTCAACTTTGTCTGGGGAAGACCCTGTGAAGCTGTTATAATACGACTGTGACCTGGTAAGAGTGGGTGTGATGTGGGACAATCATACGGGGGAGGAGGGGGGGGTGATGCAGCTTCAGAGTTTTTGGAGTTAAAACCACATAAAAAAGGATCAGAAAAGAAAGACGACTTACCGTTACTATCACACGTGGTGCACAGCTCACACTTCCCTTGGTAGTTTGCATGATCCATGTAGCTATTTATTTCACATTCTACACATTCTGGCTGACCCAGCTCCGTCGTGCAGTCACTCACAAGGTGATATCCTACATACATAGCCAGGGTTTACACACAGTGACTTTAAATGCAATGGACACCTGCTGATTGTTTCATGTGCAATTTTTCACGTGCTGGTGAAGAATTTACCCTTAAGAGTCACATTTATACTCAGATAATTCACACTTTTATTAAGATTACTTTTGAATATTCAATCAGGATTTACATCTCAGAATGTTTGCAAGACCTAAGGCTAAATGTACACTATATAAGCACTCGACATGCCATTTCTAAGTGTTACAAACTATTTCTCACTCTAAGTGATGTACCTGATACTCTAGTGTACTTAAGGGAGCAAGTGAACAAAGTCTGATATTATAACAAATTTATATTTATTGCGCAAACCAATATCTGTATTTTATTTTCTCCTGTGGTAAGGACCATGGACAGAGCAGGAGTTATTGAGGTGGTGGATAATTCTCATTACTGCACCACACTGCCATGGTGGTGGTGGTGTGTTAGTGTTGTGCTGCTGGAGTTTAAACCCTGTACCCACTCACAGTACACTTTTTACACCCCCCCCCCCATACTGCTCCTTTTTTTAGATGTAGGATCAGAGAGAGAACTTCCATTCGTAATAACATGTTAGAATGAGGTAAACCTAATATAATAATAAATAAAATATAAGAATAAATTAAAAACTGTATTACCTGCAGGACATTGGCAACATTTTAACCCTTTGATGGTTGTGTACGTGTCCTCTGTACAAGTTTCACGTCTCTGTCGTATAAAAGCACTAATGTTGAAACAGTCGGCGAAAAAGAGAAGGCAGCACTGCAAGAGGCAAAAGAAAAACCCAGAGGTGTTTGGGGTTAAAACCATTTTAACTCAGAAGTGTAACGTTTTACCATCAGATCATACAAACATGAACGTGATAATGTTGCATCAATACAGATATGCATCTCTCTTATTTATACACACACACACACACACACACACACACACACAAACTCTGCCATTAAGCTATTATTGTCTTCCTTTATAAGTATTGTTCACATCTGAAGTTCTGAAGTCAGTGCAGAAGATCCGGACAGCAGATCAGAAACTGGACTGAACAACTTTAGGTACTTTTGGGGAAATGTTGGGGTGAATTCCAGCTCCGAAGTCCAAATTTCTGCTTTAAACCAGTACGATCTGAATTAAACAGGTTTATAAACGCCTGGTTTGTATCTCCATAAGGGATTTTATTGATTTAGTGACTGTGACAAATATCAAGAACATACCAAACTCACGATGATCACGATTTTTTTTAAAACGAACGTCGAGCAGACGTGTGTTGTGTCTATTTTTGTTTTAATCGAAAGTGAAACTTAACAAATCTCGCTAAATATAAACGTCATGCGTTAAACACTAAATTTGTAAATGTAAATCATATGTCATTGAACGATCTGTGTCAGGTTATCAATACATTTAATAAGGATTATAACAATAAAAAAGGCTTATTTTTAACTCGACTTAATCGCTGAGTCATGATCGTGTTCCCTTCACACGAAACCACACCATTTATTAGAAGTTAACGACAAACTTCGGCGTCCCCATTCGAGCCAGGGGCTTATAATTAGCGGAATTGTTTTTTTTTAATTTTTCATTCATTCATTATCTCCCACTTATCCTCTATTAGGGTCGCGGCGGGGTTCCCCATGCCCATCCAGGGGAGAACGTCCCGGGCGCTGGGCAGATAGACCCAGGACAGGGCGCCAATCCATCGCTGGGCACACACTCACTCACACAGACACACTCTAAATTGGGCAATTTTGAGAATTCAATTAACTTGATCCATGTTTTTGGACTGTGGGAAGAAACCGGAGAACCCGGAGGAAACCCACGCAGACACGGGGAGAACATGGAAACTCCACCCAGATGGGGATTCGAACCGGGAATCCCTAGTGCTGAGAGGCGAATGTGCTAACCACTAAGCCACCGTGCCGCCTTTTTTTTATTTCTTTATTATAATTTGTTGTTTATTTCTTACCCAAAAGAAGAGCAAAGGAACGAAACACCCAGGAGTCGCCATGCTTCAAACGATCCCGTTAAGCAGAAAGTTGGAGACTTTAAAGAAAAACTTTACAGTAAAAACACTGTGAACTTCCTTGTTGTGAACACATTGGGGAGCAGGGCGGGATCGCGTCTTATTTGCCTGACATGCCAAGCAACGCGACACAACAGCGCCCACTAGTGCCCAAGAATATGATGACCACAGAATTAAATTTTAATTCATTATTCATCCATTCATCCATTATCTTCCGCTTTATCCTCTATTAGGGTCGCGGTGGGGTTCCCCATGCCCATCCAGGGGAGAACGTTTTGGGCGCTGGACAGATAAACCCAGGACAGGGCACCAGGACATCTATCCTGTTGGAGAAGAGTTGGAGAACTCAATTGACTTGATCCATGTTTTTGGACTGTGGGAGGAAACCGGAGAACACGGAGGAAACCCACGCGGACACGGGGAGAACATGGAAACTCCACCCAGATGGGGATTTGAAGCGGGAATCCCTAGCGCTGAGAGGAGAACATACTAAACCACTAAGCCATCGTGCCACACTTAATTTCATTATTTTTTTCTTAATCCTCGATTGTGCTTTGCGTCGGGGGTTGGGGGGGTGGGTTCCCCATGCTCATCTAGGGGAGAATGTTTTGAGTTACACCCAGGATAACACACCAATCTATTACTGGGCACACTCAATATATGGGAGCAATTTAGATAGGGGCAATTTAGAGCAACCAATTAGCCTTGACTTTATGTTTTTGGACTAAGGGAGAAAAGCGGAGAACCTGGAGGAAACATACACAGACAAACGGAGAACATGGAAACTCCACCCAGATCAGGATTTGAACCTGGATCCCAGAGGCAGACGCACTAACTACACCACACCACTACAACCAGTGAGCTGCCCTGGAACAGACCTGAGATAATAATATTAGTACATACCGTACTAGTGTGACACACACTAACACACCACCACCACCATCACGTTAGAGTCACTGCAAGACTGAAAGTCATCCTCCACCCAAATAAAACCATTCAGGATTTTATTGGAAAACAAAATCAAAAGGACTAACAAAGTATGAAGAGAAACGACAAAGATAAAAATCACATGAGAGGACAGAAGAAAGTGGACATAAAGTGATGGAACAGTGTACATTACGTAATGAAAGTCATACGTTCAAAATGTTATAAATATGTTGTTTTTTTTTGTAATGTGCAGGAAGATTAAAATTCACACTTCATCTGCAAAGACCCCCTCATCCTGGAACGAATAAAGGGCCTTCCCTAAACTGCTCAGTTGACTTCATGCACCTGTCGCATTAGGCCTTAATAAAAACCCTGAGCTTATTATTTAAACCGTGTCCTATTACTTTTGTCCGCAACGTATTCACACCACATTTTCACTCGTACGTTCCGTAATCTGACAGAACTTTCTATCGCAACACGTCAGTGAATTTTTCCAACGTTTCCTCTCCAAATCCCAGGGTTCTGTCAGAGCAATTCCTCTCTCACTGACAGACACACAAAAGGCTGATCTCAGTGCATGAGGAGTGAAGTGTGTGTCCTCTCGGTGAACCCGGCTTACGCACTCACACTCAGAAAGGGTTAGCGACAGCCTAAAGCCTGTGTGTGTATTTCTGATCCACTTTCAACACCTCATTAAACCCAAAAATTAATTTGCTACCGTGTCGATACCTCCGGGCCTCGGCTCATATAACGGCTGACTGTACAGGACTCCAGCAGTCGCACCATGAGCATAACATCCAGAATGAAACCCAGATTCTTTAAATGAAGTTGAAAAACATTCACATATGAACATAGTATTGAATCTAATGTTGATATAAAATAAGTAACGGCTTAATGTCACCTGATATCATTCATTCATTCATTATCTCCCGCTTATCCTCTATTAGGGTCGCGGTGGGGTTCATCATGCCCATCCAGGGGAGAACGTCTCGGGCGCTGGGCAGATAAACCCAGGACAGGGCGCCAATCCATCGCTGGGCACACACTCACTCACACAGACACACTCTATATGGGGCAATTTGGAGAATTCAATTAACTTGATCCATGTTTTTGGACTGTGGGAGGAAACCGGAGAACCCGGAGGAAACCCACGCAGACACGGGGAGAACATGGAAACTCCACCCAGATGGGGATTCGAACCGGGAATCCCTAGCGCTGAAAGGCGAACGTGCTAAACCACTAAACCACCGTGCCGCCCTCACCTGATATCATCTTACTGAAATTCATTCATTCATTCATTATCTTCCACTTTAACCTATATTGGGGTTGCTGGGGGGTTCCCCATGCCCATCCAGGGGAGAACGTTTCGGGCACTGGGCAGAAACACCCAGGACAGGACGCCAATCCATCGCTGGACACACACTCACTCACACAGACACACTCTATATGGGGCAATTTCATTTATTCATTCATTCGTTATCTTCCACTTTATCCTCTATTAGGGTCGCGGTGGGGTTCCTCATGCCCATCCAGGGGAGAACACTCTATATGGGGCAATTTTGAGAACTCAATTAACTTGATCCATGTTTTTGGACTGTGGGAGGAAACCGGAGAACCCGGAGGAAACCCACGCAGACACGGGGAGAACATGGAAACTCCACCCAGATTGGGATTCGAACCTGGAATCCCTAGTGCTGAGAAGAGAACGTGCTAAACACAAAGCCACCCTCTTAATGAAATGTTTTGTTAAAAAAATACACAATTTTACAGAGATTAATGTACATACATTCACCGGCCACTTTATTAGGTACAACTCTGAGTCTACACTCAGCATATAGATGCTGTGCTGAAGCATTGTTACCAATCGGGGTGAATGACAGGAAAACATAACAGACAAGTTTCTAGTCTTTATCTTTGCAGACACACATCTGGGTCAGTTCACCTACTAGCATGTTTTTGCTTGGAAGAATACCTTTGCAGGTATATGGAGAACATGCAAACTCCACACACATAGACTCTCGTCCACTTCACCTGGGAACTAAACCCAGGACCTTTGTGCTGTGAGACGAGAATAATAACCACAGTGGTACCTGGTTTGTATATAGTGATATTTACAGATTTTTTTTTTCAAAACAAATGGTTGCCTTAATTTTCTTTTCTTTTTTCTTTTTTGTTTTAAACGTTTAAAAATTCCAAACCCAGCATTCCAGCATTAGGATCAGAATCAGTAAGAGTGGTGGACAAACACAAAGGTTGAACACATTAATTATTTACCTTCAATGTCATAAACATCCCTGTTGGAGTAAACATGTCATCTCCAGCAGTCCTGTCAGGTTAAGCTGTCGTCTTGCTTCAGAGGCCCACGAGCCTCTGGAACTCATTTTGGGGTGAACTGGAACTGCAGCAAAAAAAAAAGAAAATAAAAAATAGAATCTATGACCCTTTAAAACGCTTTCCTTTTCCCCAAATATAAATTATTATGCGGCACGGTGGCTTAGTGGTTAGCACGTTCGCCTCTCAGCGCTAGGGATTCCCGGTTCGAATCCCCATCTGGGTGGAGTTTCCATGTTCTCCCCGTGTCTGCGTGGGTTTCCTCCGGGTTCTCCGGTTTCCTCCCACAGTCCAAAAACATGGATCAAGTTAATTGAATTCTCAAAAAATTGCCCCCTATAGAGTATGTCTGTGAGAGTGAGTGTGTGCCCAGCGATGGATTGGCGTCCTGTCCTGGGTCTATCTGCCCAGCGCCCGAGACGTTCTCCCCTGGATGGGCATGGGGAACCCCACCGCGACCCTAATAGAGGATAAGCGGGAGATAATGAATGAATGAATGAATAAATTATTATTATTAATTCTACGCTTCACTGGATCCAATGAGTTTAAAATGAATGAAGTGTAACATCATTAGAAACCTAAACATATATAAATGGATAAAAGTATTAGGACAACCTCTTATTAAGTTCGGTTGGTGTGGACGAGCTTGACTGACTGTCCTGGTCGACATCTGCGTGCAAACTCAACACTCTTCTGGGTGAACAGGCAAAAGTCTTTTTGTCGTTCTGGCTGTAAATATGAAGCAACTGGACAAGAGACGTCACAAAATGTCTGAAGGTCTGAATGTGAAGGTGTCTGAATACATTTGTTCATACAGTGTACATCCGAGTTCATTGTAAAGTCCTGCAATTTGGTTAAATCAAAATCTAGACATGATTTTGAGAGTGTTGGTCATGTCCCAACACCACCCTGCACCACCCTCATCTGTGTGTGTTAAGCTCTTCACCTGATGTTTGAAACTTCTCCTGAGTGACGTGACGCTGCTTTCCAAGCAATCTTTCAATAAGCTGCAGTTGCTTCGCTGCCAAGCTGTTATTATTCCTAGACACTTTAATGCCATATAAGTGCATTTACAGGTGAGCGCAGCATCGGCAGAAGACTGCGAATTTGAGACGCTGGATTGTTCCATGATTTAAGAAGCTCCTGGAACAGCGTCCCGTCTGTGAAGGTCTGATTCCTCCGTGCTTGATGCAGCCAAAAATCCATGAAGCTTTAATCAAAAGCCCCGGCTCCATACTTTTGATCATGCTTTCTTTTTTAACCAAAGCACAAACCCAGGCTTCCGGCAGTCTGTAACCTAATTTCGAACACCGGGTTCATAGAAGGGACACACGTACACTTCAGTTGTGATAAATGTAAGAGGGTGGAACTCGGATGAAGGCTGTTCATTTCTCGAGGGAAGGCTCGCACCATAATCCTAATCCCACACACAGATTTCAGAATGAAGATTGCACCCCCTTTAGATCCACCATATCCAAACATAATACAGCTGTGCGCCGAGGCAGCCACAGGTTTCCAAATTGGACCAGTCACCCCGAACGCAGTGGCTATTTTAAAACGAACGGATTTGCATGCATGGATACAGCAACCAATCAAAATCTTCGAGTACCTTCATGTCTTACATGGTCAACACTTAATGATGAATCCCCCACTGAGCCTCAGTCGTCATAAAACTTCACCCTCTTAAAACAGAAACACAAAGGTTTCACTCGGCCGTTGCTTGTTTTTGAGGGTTAAAGCTAAAACTGTGTTTTGATCCCAATTTGAAAATCCATGTATCTGAATGTACATCAGTGAACCCATCTGGTGCAGACAGTCATGCCAAGGTCAGAATATCCAACATCACTTTCAGTTTTTATTCTTAGTGAACAGTCAGCTGCTTCATTTTAAACACTGCACTGCTGCCAGATGATCACCGATCACTGAACTGCACTGCAGGGGGAAAAGTCTTGGGGGTCAGGGCAATTTAGAAACTCCGTTTTTTTTAGTTACACGTCTACAAAACGTTGCAAGAAAAATACAGACATTTGTTTTCTCACATGGCGGCACGGTGGCTTAGTGGTTTAACATGTTCTCCTCTCAGCACTAGGGATTCCCAGTTCGAATCCCCATCTGGGTGGAGTTTCCATGTTCTTCCCTATCTGCGTGGGTTTCCTCCGCGTTCTCCGGTTTCCTCCCACAGTCCAAAAACAAGGATCAAGTCAATTGAATTCTCAAAATTGCCCCATATAGAGTGTGTCCCCAGCGATGGATTGGCACCCTGTCCTGAGTGTGTCTGCCCAGCGCCCGAGACATTCTCCCCTGGATGGGCATGGGGAACCCCCCGCGACCCTAATATAGGATAAAGCGGAAGATAATGAATGAATAATTAATATTATTAATATTAAGCACGTTCTCCTCTCAGCACTAGGGATTCTCGGTTCGAATCCCCATCTGGGTGGAGTTTCCATGTTCTCCCTGTGTCCACGTGGGTTTCCTCTGGGTTCCTCTCACAGTCCAAAAACATGGATCAAGTCACGTGAGTTCTCCAAATTGCCCCATGTAGAGTGTGTATGTGCCCATCTATGGGTGAGTGAGTGTGTGCCCAGCAATAGATTGGCGCCCTGTCCTGGGTGTATCTTCCCAGCGCCCGAAACGTTCTTCCCTGGATGGGCATGGGGAATCCCCCCGCGACCCTAATGTACATACTCCCCTCCCTCCAAAATTTAAATACATAGTAGAATCATCTTAGAATAAAAGCCATTTCTGCAAATAAGACTATATAAATAAATTAATAAAATAAAATAAAAAACCCAATAACATTTCTGTTAGCAGTGTGATAAAGCGTAAGAGACGAGTCGTTTTAATAAAAACACATTGTATAGCATTTATTAAACATGTACACTAACTCTTATAGAACATGCACACCAGTTTATCCTTTAAATGTTGAGTGTTAACGTTATTGCAACACTGGTTCCCTGCAATTCTGTGTCTTAGATACAGATAGATTTATTATCTTAGGATAAAAATAAAATAAAATGGACAAGAACATGGTTCCTCTTCTTTCTGCAAAGTTTTAACATTATACACAGCAAGGAACGGCGGTGAGGTGGGGTGGGGTTGGGAGAACTACACATACTAGAATTCATAGTCCACATACAAAAAAAAGGGCGGGGGGGGGGGGTGAAGGTAAGAGGTAAAGAGGAAGGCCCGCGGACAGCACGAGAAGCATTCACAGTGAGGGAGGGGCTCATCAGAGAAACGCGTGTTTTGTACGAAACCGTTGCTAAAAATCGAGGCAGAGTTTATGAGGAAGGTCATTATGACATCATAAATCAGCCGAACAGATGTAGGTCAGGTGTTTGGCAAATAGCAAATTTTTCCCCCACCCAATCAGAAAGAGAATTTTGGAAAGCTCCGCCCCAAAATTTAGGCAGGAAATTTGAAGTAGCACGTGATCTTTTGAGTTTGCAGGTTTGTCAGGATTCACACAAGATACATCTGGCTATATTCAAGTTTACTCGAGTTTATCCACATCACGTTGTCCTAAAGCGTGCTTTTAAAACAAAACAGAAACAAACAAAACAAAAAAAAAGCTAAGCTTGTAAACGAAACGCTCTTAACACTATCATATTGAGTCAACTGAACAGAATCAGTTATGAACACATGCCTGAGGAAGAGGAGGAGCAGGAATGAGGGAGGAAGGAGAACACGGGGGGGGGTGGGGGGGGTTGGGGGGGCGAGGGAGGAGAAGACGGAGGGAGAGACTGATGCACTGGCCTGGGTGAAAAACAGAAAAATGACAGAAGGTAGAAGATCTAAACGAGTTTTGGTCTGTTTGTCCGACCCTCTTCTCCTCCCCTCGCTTGATTGCCTAGATTTAATCATCTCTGACACAAAAAAGGGATTTGATATAGATTTATATTTATATATATAGATATATATACACAGAGTAGCTACAGGACCCGCCCACTCACCTCAATGACGCTGAAATCCACATTATAACAATAACAATAATATAAAGATATATTGGTCTGGACGTGGTGACTGATGGTTTGGTTAGTGAGGGACGAGTGAACGAGTCCTTTTTAATCTTCAGTACATTGTTCAAGTTTTCTCCTTTTTTAAATTTTTTTTTTTAATAATCTGGTGTTGGATGTTTTTTTTTTCTGTCCATGTCCATAGATAGCTGTATAATGATGTACGAGTGTGTGTGTGTATATATATATATATGTTTATGTATGAGTGTGAAGCGTTCAGACTTTTGTGATCTGCGTGTGCTGTTCCTCGTCGAAGGGCTCGTTCTCCGGGTCCGAGTCGGTCGTATCCGAGTAACGGTAATGATCCTGCTCGTTGTCGCTAACGTCCGGAGTCACGGATGTAGAAGTGCTCGGGTCCGAGTTCGCCTCGTCCACCGTCTTGGTGAAAAACAACTTCACCTGGAAACCAAAATAACAAAACGTGCGTCAGGTACCTCTCCGAAATTAAAGGTTTAAACAAAACACACACTACCTGAATTAAGCATTGGCATGTGTGTACATCTCACATACAGCTTTTAACACATTCCTCGTTAAGCATTACATTAGATGATGGTTGGGGACACCATGATACAGCACCCTGGAACAATAAGGGTTAAACAAAAATTACAAAAAAGTGCTCAGGCTTGGCAGTTTGGTTGGACAGAGGGTTTAAGTCACCAACCTTCTACAATTTCCCCCCAGGGATTAATAAAGTATTCTGATCTGATTCAGGTTAATAGTCCAACCAGTGGTTACACAACCACAGTGCCACCACACTATATACATCTATACTAAAACCAGTAAAACACACATTTCATGTGATTCTCTCTTTGTGTATGCCGCTGTAGCTGTGTGAAAGAATTGTGTTGCACATTTGTGTGTGTGTGTGTGTGTGTGTGTAGGAAAAAACACCCACCTTAAAGTTTGGCGAGAAATATCGGTTAGCTTTGTCTTTATTCGCTTTATCCAGGTCGGTCTTGTTCAGCGCTAGAATTAAGTAGTCACGTTCTCGGTTCTGTTCCCGCTCCCCATCTGCAGTCGCTCTGTCCCGCTCGGGTGGGGAACTCTGGCTCTGATTGGGCGAATGGCTGTTGCTGTCGGTGATGACCGAGCCATTTTCCACTTTCTCCCTGCTCTCCTCAGGACCAGGGATGAAGAACGTGTTGACCCAGAAGTGGAACATCTTATCCTGCAAGAACACAAATGTTTTCCAAACAGCATGAGCGCACACCAATCAGGAGAGTATTCGCACCCGAACAGGAACATTAACCTATACTTTACACAGATGCACTTAAGTACATTAACTGTAAGCAGCATACAAAATGTCTTTTCATCGTTTGGCAGTGGATTTAAGGCCTGAAAACATCTACATATAACCCAATTCCTGTAAATGGGTTAAAAAAAGTAATTATTTTGGAATAACACAACCAACACAAAAGACCTGCGTATGAAAGCATGTGACTGTGGTGTTACTTTATTCCATATTTCACTCAGCGATCTGCACTAAAGCTGAAAGAGGAAATAAAACATCATGTACCTTTTTTAACATTTTATTCTGCTTGTGAAAGAACTCCACTTTGATGTCTCCACAGACAGGAAGCGGCTGGGGAAACTCGAAGACTATGTGCTTGTCCTCCCGCCGCGTGTGTGCTGGATGGGACGTGTAGATCTTTACTTTTAACTGATAGACCACGAACTGGGGATCTGAAAGCACAACGAGAATTCACTTAAATTCACAAAAGTACAAGGAACCTAGAACCAGAACTGTTAGTGAACGATGCAATGGTAAGAGTGTGATGCATGGCACGGGGATGATGGGGTGAGCACAGGACACACAGGAACAGGATAAAGGAGCAAGCGTGGGATGGAGAGTACCAGAATAAGGGGGCAACGCAGCAAGCACAAAGCCAGGATGAGGGGGACAGCAAGGACACATGGCACAATAGATACTCACTGCAGTTGCCGCTGCTGAACATGGGCAGAGTCTCGAACATCATTTTGTGGAACAGCAGAGCGATGGGTTTGTAATCCAGCTGGTTCTTCAGCAGATAACTGTAGTAGTACACATACCTGCGCTGACTGGGGATGGTCACTCCCTAAAAAAATAAATAAATAAAAATAAAAATACAAAAAGTGCCTCAATCATAAGACTATTAGATCAGGTAAAAAAAGTTTTTGTTAATAAAGCTGTTTCTTGCTCACCTTCTTATCCCTGGTCCTCACTTCACCATAGAAATCCAGCGCCTCCTGCGCCTCCATGAATTTCTTGCGATGCAGCAGGTAAGCACAGATCATGACCCCCGTGCGTCCTTTGCCCGCTTTGCAGTGTATGGCGGCGACATGGTTCTCGTCCTCAGACAGCCACTGATCCAGATCCTCGCAGAAGGGTTTAATGAGCTCCAGCTGAGGCGGGTTGTGGTCTTCGAATGGATACTGAGCCACTGCGGGACACACAATCGCATCCGAAAATCAGGAGGCTTTCACAAGCACCTTACCCTTCGATTCCATCAAGATAAAAAGGTCCAAACTAAACTTGAAAAATATTACACTTCATCATTTCCATGCTTTACTAAGGACTGTCCTTCATGTGAACTCTGAACTCTGCAGACAACCTGCAGGAATGAGGTCTTTAAATGGGGCTGGATGTTTAATAATTAAATACACCACTGTAACTGAAGACTGCAAAAGGAACACTTTGCTAAAAGGTGCAACCTTCACAGTGTAATGTTCTCCCTAAATAGGTTTTTGAAACTCGTGGGGTTATCTAATGCGACCTTGGCATGTATAAATACGCATTCGTAGACAAATTACAGCAAGACAGATGCGTCAAATGGCTGCATGCAGTACCACAATCGTACCAAAGGGGTCTCCAAATAGCCAGATGGTTATGTACTGCAGCTTTAAGAAGCAGGATGATGTCATGCTGAAAGAGCAGCGTTGCTGTGTCTATTATTAGAGCACTGATGTGCTGCTGAGAGACTCAGTCCCTGGTGTAAAGTAAGTTACTCCACAGCTCGGCTCAAAAATGACTCCATCTTCACTCAGGAGCATGGAAAAAATAATAATAATAACCTACTGCTTTAATCACTTAGTGTTAAAATGTGCAGAAGAAACATTTATAACCACAGCGCTGTAGTTACAGTAATACACACTTCTGATAGAAAGCTATTAAGAAAAGTTATTCAGCCAAATGTTTGTAGACAGCCCTTTTTTTTTTTTTTTTTACTAATCAAAATTCCACGGTTCTAATATGGACTAACGCTTATAGAACAAACTAGAAAGTCTTGTTAACTTTAACCTCTTAAATATCCATCAGTCAACCATGACCTGGGCCTTCCCTAAACGGCTATTTAGAGTGCCAGTGGTTAAAAGCATGTTGACATATCCCAGACTTCTATCCATCATCTAACATCTATTACGCCTATAAAGACAAAAAGTATAGGGACACGTCATATTTATTAAAATTCAGGTGGCTGATTCAGGCACATTGCCCACATGTGAATACACCCAAGCACCTAATCACGTACTCAAGCAACCGGAGACCGACTTCAAAATCACGATGACCGCTCATAATGTGCAAGTGTGCTGAAACTTGTTTTCATCTTGTATTCTTAATTCCGAAGTTTATGAAGAGCCGGGTTAACTACGCAGTTTAAAAATCCCTATAGTTCAGGTAATGAGTGCATAGCGAGCACAGCGCCGGGGCACTGAGTCACTTCCTGCCGTCACAGCAGGCTCTCTTATGTTCACACGAGGCAGAACGCCATGATGCCGCGCCATAGTAAACCCTACAAAACGGAAAAGGGTCTCTCTCTTCAACTTCCTCTCTTTACTTCCCCTCAAATCCAGACTGGCTGAGCAGTTTAGCAGAACGAAGTACATTTGAACACTGGTGCATCCTCAGAATATCTGTGCAACAGTGAAAATGGCCTTGCATTCCACTGAACACTGATAACACTTCCTCCCTGACGCTTTCTCCCCTTCTGCTTTGGCGCAAAAAAAAATAAATAAAAATCACACACCTCTATCGTGTCTAAATTTCCACTCTGCCCTTCCGTTTCAAAAGAGCTCTTATACCACACATCGACATTCTAATTCACACTCTCCATGGGTTTTGACCTGTAGGGAAGTTAGCAGTTCACAGTAAGAGAACAATGCCCTGATCCTGCTCGATTGTAGTTCTGTAATCAGTATAATCAGTAAATTGCGTATGTGGGCTGTTCCAGTACAGACACATGAGGAAGCATGAGATTAAAATCACACCTCACTGTTTATATCCAACTCAAATCCAGAAACCAACTATTAAAATAAAGCCAGTGAGCTTGTGATTACTACATGACTTAGCACGCAATAAGTTAAGAAATGGCACGCAGTGATAAATACTGCATGATGCCGAGCAGAATAAACTGCATGGCAGAGGTATGTTGACACCACTGCTAATTAGAGGATTTAAGCAAAGCTCTTCAGTTTCAGTGTTGGGTATCGTAAATACGCTATACGATACTATATGAGATGTAAAAAGAAAAATCATGAGCATGAGATTTAAAAGAAAAATCACTGCGATGTTTGTAACTCATAAATCCAAAAGACTTGAAAAACACAGTAGTTAGCGAGGGATTATGAGGAGCAGAAGTTTGGCTGTGTAAATACCATCCAGGATCAAGATTTAATTCAGTTCAAATCAGAGGCCATGAAATGAGTCAAAACAGTGAGCCGAGCTAAAGCTGAAGATAATCAAGGCTGGAAATGTACCCTCATCAATCTCAGAAGTCGAGCCAAAGAATCCGCTAAAGAACAAATAAGCAGATGGACGACCACAAAAATCGTCAAAACTAATGACGTCAGTTCTGTGTTCACCGGTTAGAGAAGTCGAACCAGTGAACAGGTTCATTCATTCATTCTTCTGCTTAATCCTCTATCCAGATGAGAACATTTTGGGCGCTGGGCAGATACACACAGAACAGGGCGCCAATCTATCCCAGGCCACACGCTCACTTATTCACTCACTCACACACACACACACACACACACACACACACACTGACTATACAGGGGCAATTTAAAGCAATTTACCTTGAATCCACGTTTTTGGACTGTGAGAGGAAAGCGGAAAAAACCCACGTGGACATAGGGCGAACATGAAAACTCCCAGATCAGGATTCGAGCCTGTATTCCCATTGCTGAGAAGCGAACGTTCTAACCATTAAAGCCACCGTTCTAACCCCTGGGGGATCACACCTATATCTAACCCCAAAGAAAAACGGACTTGACAGGAGCAGATGCTAGAACCTATAGGATTTGGAGAGAATCTATAATTTTTTTTTTTTTGCAAAGTAAATCTTTATGTAATACTAAACAGAGGAGAGACCCACTAGTGTTGCACATGGTTTCCTAACCAGAGCCAGGAGAGGAAGTATCAAAAACATGTTCCCCGATGAACACGTGCATCCAGTTTAGCATCTTAGGAAACGAGCGGCAGATTTAACAGTAGCCTCCTCTTTTCTATAAAAAAAAGGTTTTGAACACAGATTGGAGGAGAGACCTGGAAGTTGTACTAGTTCAAATTAAGCAGAGTCCACTCTCTACCTACTGCCTTAAAAAGGGCAGCTTTTTGTTGGCGTGATAAAAGATCCAAAGAAATATTGCTTTAATTTATCCTTAAAGCAAATTTCGATATATGTATATATGTACATATGACGCTACATGGTTGACGATCTCAACTACATGGTTGCGGTATAACGAGCCTGTTCGTTTGACTGCAGCTAAAGGGCAACAATAAAGTTCAATATTCATATTGTCTTAATCTCACTTTGGTGAAAGCGCACATCCTCTTTTAGCCTGGCCACAAGCCCTAGAAACTTCCCTTTTTAATTGTGTTTTCCAAAAGAGTTAAATTACACAAAGGGTTATGCAGCCCCGCTGTTAAAAAGCACGTGCATTCAATGATTCAACCCGAATCGAACTCTCCTGATACTGATATGAATCCAAACGTGTCTTGCTATCCATCACACTCGCACGTCTGATATAAAACGACTGCCAACTGTCAAGCTAAAGCTGAGCAGCTTCATATCATCACTCATTCCTAAATAACACCAGTTATTTTTATAAAAACCACCCTGCATATCATTAAGTTCAGATTTTAACGCATCGTCGTCTACTTCTCCTATCCGTTTCCTCTTATTACAGAGACAGTCAGCTCATGCAGCTCACCATAGCAAGTTCCTTACATTTTCCACATTCGTTTCTCCTATTTAGGGTTTCTAACTGAGTGATGGTGCGCTGCCTTTTTTGATCCCAGTCTTTGAATTCTGAACCTCGTGTACACTTCCCCTCTCCAGTTCCTCCTTCATTTACAAACCTATACAATCCCCTTTACTACTAGTTCCTAAAAACAACGAGACGCTACTTTATCCAACAGGATTAACGAAACTCACCCCGACAGTTGAATTTGGTCGCGTCATAGTGCCGCTCTGCACACCTGAAAGACACAAAGAGGAAATATTACTATACAATTTTACATAGAATGAACCAACACTGCATTAGATCAAACAGACACAAAATTGTGACCCCCCCCACCCATTTAGAAATACAATTTAAAAAGGTTATAAATATACCATTATAGTGTACATACTGAGCTGCACTTTAGTTAAATAAGCACACCTGGACAATACCCTCTCTGTAATGCAGTGCTATCAATATGTTTAGATGCATCCAACAGCAACAATATGTATACACATATGTACAGTGCAATGGCAGTCATGCCCCGTCTCATCTCACAATACTGTTTCCAGCAGATTATAAAAAAAATCACAAATTTTTGTAGAAAGGCACTTTGCACGGGACACTTTACAATGTCATACACTAATGATTACTAATGATCAGGCACAAGTAAGTTGATGGAAGGTTTCTGGAACTGTAGTGACACTGGAGTTTTTAAACACCTCAGTCTCACAGCTGATTTGGAAACCGTCCACGAGCCAAAAATATCCAGCATCTGTAGACAGCATCTTAATGAGAAATAAGACAATGACGAGGTGAACAGGATATGATAAGTGTACGCACCTAATAACGGGCATAGTGACTGGATGCAACGTTTAAAAAGTGTCTGTCTGATCGAACTGAATCGCACGCAATAGCACTCCACCCCCGAGAAACTGAGTAACATGGATCACAAGTATGCATAAAAACTATAAACTGTATATGGACTACAGTTTCTAATCACAGAACTACATAAAATTCAAATCAAAATTTAAAATGTAGCTTTTGATTAACTCATTTGTTTGTGACGAACAGAGAACGTCACCATGTTGGATGTTACGTGCATTGTGTTTATTACTGGTTCGGCTCTGTACCGTGGAAACTTACAGGTTGTAGATCTTATAATGGTTCCTGTGTTTGGAATCCAAAAACCTACAGAAAAGGGGGACAATAAAATGACAATGTAATTCACCTCATTTTAATCTTGATATTTTTAAACTTTTGATTCCCATCATTTGCTTTAAAATTCCCTTTACAGGAAAATGTACCACAAAAAAACATCCAATCCCATCCTTACATTGAACACAACATTAATAAATGTGTAAATTCACGTTTTTTTATTTGAAGTTTGGGTTTAACCTACCGCACGACGTCGTCTATGTTGTTACGGTAAACTCCCTCTAGACGCTCTGCTGGGAAACCCATAGCAATGATGTTGGGATAAATATCTGATCACAGACATGTTAAAGAATGACTTAATTACATTCGACCAGCAGAACATTCCACCGCCAGGAAGATCAATGTCCCTACAGCCGTACGTAATACAATTCATAGGTATATAATTAGCTTTATACATTCTGCTATCTGCTCAGTGAAGTAGGGCTGTAATGCAAATCCGCTAGACAGAGTTAAAATAAACATCGCAGCCTAAAATAGGGTTATAAGTGTTGTATTAAATTATATTCAAATCCTGTCTGTCACTGGGCATGAAGTGCACTTTACACCATTATTTGATTCCTTATGCAGGGTGCATGGGCAGCGCATTAAAAATGTTAGGAATTGACTAAATCCACATGATAAACTCGGGACGTCCTCCTGAATTATAATCAATGAACAAAACCCTAGTTTGATTAGTCATAATACCAGCAGGGTGCCTTGTGAGAGACCAATCAGGCTGCCTTTCTCCCAATTTAGCAAAGAGAGGGAAAAAAAAATACCTCTGGGATGCTGATCGGGCAAATTGGCTAAAACAAATGAACATGATCTTTTTAATAGAACACTGATTCTGCATTATGTCATTCAGATTAACACATTTAAATCAGACATCACCATTCGCCTCCACTCTGCACGGCGTACAGCGCCAAACACAAAGCCACCGCAGGACGAAGGCAGGGAGTCAGTTTCTCACAGCAACCCAAAAACTTTTTTTTTTTTTTTTACTGCAACAGTTAACCCGCCGTTTGGTGGTCAATGGACAGCTTTAGTTCAGTTTACTTCCCTAAATTTATTTAGTTTATTTTTTTTAAAACGACCACAACAGCCAGGTGTTCACCAAAAATTGCTCCTGCACTTCTTTAATTAACTACTCACTGCATTTTAAAAAGCAGCCCACTGCATTCTCTAATACAAAGGTTACTAACGGAAGAGACCTGAGGCAGGAAGACATGACTGGAGTTCATCTGCCAAGATGTTTGAAAACGTATGACAATAAACTTTAAGCAAATTCAGAACAGAAGCCTTTAAACTTTTGGATGCGACGACCATGAGGTTAAATCTAAGATTTTATTCAAAGATCTATGTGAATTTCTGACTAAACACTGCAGATGTATAAGTAATAACTCTGCCCATGTTGTACTGCGCTCTTCATTAAGATTGCTTATTTGGGAGCTTAACATCTGCGCAGTATCGGTGGCGGTTATGTGACAGGAAAGGTTGGTTACAAGTCACACGATCACAGAGGCAACACAGCATCACCAACGAATCTATCGGCATGTTTTTGGAATGTGGGAGGAAACGGGAGACCTCGGCGTTTGTTGGTTTGGTTTAGCTTTAACACCATGGTTAACCTGGGGTTATATTCGTGGCAGGACGCAATAGTCCTTGACTAGGAGTTTCAGATATGTGGTTTTCAGTCCTGTGTCTATGAAAAAAGAACCCCCCCCCCCCAACCACCCCTCCCCCATTCAAATGTTTCCTTCAGTGATTTCGGTATCTGGAGTGATTTTTAATCGTACGCGTATCTGTGGAGCACACAATTAACAAGTGTTTAATAGATGACGTCATTTTGCAGACATTTGTTTGAGATCAGAGCACTGGGTCAGTCATGATACAGCACCCCTGGAACAATGAGGTAACCTAGTGGACACAGGGTTCGAACCCTCAACCCCTGAACAACCATGTACTTAAATGCTTAATACAGATGACAACCACAACTAAAATGTGTTTTTTTCCGGAATAAACGAGTCTCGCAACATTAAACTGCGGACCTCCATTCTGGAGTTAAAGGGACGATAGTTTCAAATATTAAAAAAAAAAAATGCTGAAATTTTGCACCACTTGGATGCAGTATGGGTTTCGGGCCATATGTTAGACTCATTAAGAATCTCGGGCCACGTTGCCAATTGAGCACCACTTTTTAGACTTATTACGGGTTTTAGGCAAAATTTTGGGTTTTGAGTGGGGATGAAAATTTCACACTACTTTTTGAACTCCTTATAGGTTTTTGGTCGTTTTTTTGATGCATTGTGGGTTTTGGGGCAAGATCTGGACGTCACACTAACTTTAAAATACATTTCTTTTTTCGGATTCCTGTGTTTTGGGCAACATTTTGTACTTATAATGAGTTTTGCACAAAGAACTTGGCACCACGTTTTGACATTATTAGAGGTTCGAAGCCTAATTTTAAACTAGTTACAGGTACTGAAGCCACATTTGTCTTGATTATTGATTCTAAATGTATATCATATTCATTTGCAGAGGCAGTAAAGCCCTTTAATAATAACTTTGGGAATATTCTTCACATACACATTGTGGGTTTTGGTCAGATTTCAGTTTTTACTTTGAGATCCATTTTTTCGACATAAGAGGGGCTTGGAACAAAAGACGGTATGTGAATGAACAATGGTTTACAATTTTTAACGATATTCCAACATCAACATTCGGAGACAAGAATGTCATCCAGCACATTACACCCCATTAACAGATGGTTCAGGTCTGGTTGGAGGTCCAAGTCCAAATCATACCAAGTTTCTCAGACCTGTAAAGCTGGAAACTGTTTTAGTGTTGGCTTTTTTTTTTTTTCACTCCACTTTGGCCCACTTTTACATCTATTTTTAGAGACTTTTTTTTGTGCTCGTTTTTGCAAATATAACAGGACACATAAAAAACTCCCAGAGTTTTAGACCTCAGACCACCCCCCCCTTGCTTTTTTTTCAAGCTGCAAGGTTCATTTAAAAACCTAATTTTGGATGTGTACATTTTAAGTCCAGAATGTGCAAACAAGGCAAATGTACCAAACTCTGTGTAGTATTTTGGACCCCGTAAGGTATTTTTAAAGAATAAGGAACCATTTTTATGATGTAGCTTCAAGTTTTATCCAGCTTAGTCCTACTTTAATATCCACCTTGGCGGATGAATCGAGCACCCATTGTTGATCCAGGATTTTTTTAAAATCAGATTTGGCATAAAAAGCATTAATTTTTTTTTTTTTTCCGTAATACATTATACCTCAAAGCAGGACACCTGTGTGACTGGACAAAAGGCAAGAAAGGATACATGTGAGGTCCAGGTCGAATCCATCTTCTTGGTATCGCCTCTTATTTCCACTCACGATCTCTTTAATGATGGCAGCCATTGCAGTTCCAGGCTTTGTTCAGAATACTACTGTGTATAGGCTAAAAAATAAAAGTCCGTGTGTAGCGTCTAGTGTAGGATTAAACAGATATAGATCTATTTACATACATGTAGCCAAGACGGCGTTGCACTTCTCAATGGAGAACTGTCCACTAAGGCGGGCTGTGGTCGTCACCAGATCGCACAAAGCCGTGGGGTAGCAGATACAAGTTCACTGAAGCAACCCTGGATGTTCCACTAATCTTATTCCAGGGGTAATGCTCCAAACTTTAGCTGTGAAATCAGTATTATTCTTTGTATTCAAGATATAAATGAATCTGTACAGAACTTAAATATCACCATGAGGTCCAAATTTGCAAACAGCCTCTACTGCATTTTCGGCAGGGAAGCTCGTCATACAGGTCCTGAACACTTTTTGGTTTGGACAAGGCTTTGAAAATCTTTAGCAATGTGGGAACGAAATCAAGACTCCGTCCCGAAGCGCCGGCTCTGCATCACTGCACCCACTTTAAACTGAAGCGGGATGTAGATGCCTATATACTAATCTTGACTTTAGACGGCTGCCTTAAAGATGCTTCAAAAACCCTTTATATACTTACAACATGCCCAAAAATCTTCAGAAAGGCTGGACTTTACAGTCAAGGTTTGATTATGCCCTCACCAGACTAGTGGTGTTGGTAAATTCGGTACGTTTAAGCTCTATAACGGCATTTTGGTTACTTATGTGTATAATGAAGCTGAAAAACCAAGTCGGTACAAAAACAGCTTCAGATATACAGGCGAAATCATTCAGGGCGTTAAGCGTCCAAGAGGCTTTTATTTATGGAAGTTCGGACTGCGCTGGAGCCAAGAATGAATCTTCACTTATCAGAGAGTAGATGTCAGCATACGTTTTTTTTTTTTTTTGGTGGTTATTTAGTGGAGTTTGTATGTTTTAAAGGAAAAGGTGTTTCCAAATCAGAAATTCCCTTCTGTTGGAAGAATGTGGGTCATTCAGGCATGGGAATAAAGGAATTTAGGAACGCATGGTGCTAAGTAATTCAGGTCGAGTTTCAATATTCTGATCTGGAAGAAATAAATGGATCTAAACAGCAGGTTGCAGCAATAAAAAAAAGAGAAAAAAATATCCAGATTGTGTTGAAGGCTGTACCCTAGCAGCTATGCAGCTTCAATTAGCTGGCTGCAAATGCAAAAGCTGGATTATTCGGTTTAGCTGGGGTGTCCTAAAGAGAAGCAACGTGTCTTAAGATATGCACCATGATGCGGAGGTAAAAGCAGGATTATTTCGGATTAGAAATGCCTCTTGAATGTTTTAGATGAGACTCAAATCTGGGACGCCACTTAGCCAGCTCTGAAGCTCCGGAGTGGCGATGGAAGGGCTGAATTCTTTAGCCGGGGAGCGAAGTCCTTCAGGCCGGCGATCAGAAGCAGAACTTCGGGTTGCAGAAGCTGCGTTATTCGGCTTTCGAGGGGTTTTAATTGAAGTCCCGACGCTTGGAGGGCCCTCACAGAGCTCCAATAGCAGGCCTAACCAGCATAGCAAGCTTGTGTGCGTGTGTGCTGGGCTTCATAAATGAGTCCTAAAGCTGATCAGAATGGTCGTGGGTGATAAGATAAAAGCCGAAATCCTGAGTGTCCCGATCCTCCAGGAGAGAAAAGGGCTCTCCGATCCTCCAGGAGCCCAAACACAGAGCATCAGATCCGCCGTGATTTACCTCAGAACCGAGCACAAAACCCTCTCCATCGTCTCTATCGAGCGAGAACCATGCAGGGAACCGTCTTCTGCATCGACCGAATTCGCCGCTGGTTCACTCGGACGGTGCCATTTGTCCCCCCGATGGGGTTCTTCTTTAAAAAAAAACAAAAAAACAAATCCGACCTACAGAGCCATCAGCGGCGGCTCGAAAGGTCGAGCTTATTTCCGACGACAAAAAAAAAAAAAAAAAAAAAAAAAGAAGCAAAATCCGAATCCTTGACAGTCTCCACCTGAGGTCCGTATTTGAGAAGAGCGGGGGGGGGGGGGGGGGGGGGGGGGGGGGGGGGGGGGGGGGGGGGGGGGGGGGGGGGGGGGGGGGGGGGGGGGGGGGGGGGGGGGGGGGGGGGGGGGGGGTCCCCCCCCGGAATCCGTTCGCCCGGGCGCCACACGGTCGACAATTAATTCGGGGATCTCGACGCGAACGAAACGTACGATTGTAAAAAAAAAATTAATAATAATAATAAAAAATAAATTGTGAGACCAGAGGGAAGGAGCGACGCGAAAACGCGTCGTTACGGGTGCGCGCAATGTCGGAAGGACACCCCGTTCTGGCGTCGGCGGCGCGTCGACTGTCAAGGCGGTCACGTGACCCGCGGGCTGGAGGAAGTTTCCGATAGCGCGCCACATTCTCGTCGGTTTCTTTTTCTTTTTTTTTTTTTTTTTTTTTTGCACAGAAAGCCGAACGGCGGTGCGGTGCGTCAGTTCTGCTGCGGCGGACAGGCGGACAGATTTTAAACCGCCTTCTGGCGTTTGGTTGTGCAATTGCACTGCCTTTACTGCGACGAGCGTCATAGCCGCGGCTTCCCTGCGATGATGTGTGTGAGAATGAATGGGGTGAAGGTTTTTTTATTTATTATTATTGCTGTGCAGCCTTCCCCATCATTGTCATGGCTGTGTAAACACAATCACTGCTAATACATAGTTTTAATGTTCGTTCTTATGTCTAAAAAGTCACACCGATCAGAATCTCTAACTACAATGAACAGGCATAGGTTCATAACTGCACAAATAACCCCCCCCCCCCAAACACAGCCCATAAAATGCATGAACCTTTAGGTGAATGAAATAGTGCCCACTTCTGAGCTCTAATCCCACAATATCTGCCCTGATGTCTTTTTTAATGGTTTGACATGGCACCCGGCCCTTTAATTACACCTTAATAACTAGTCTCTGAACCAGCTTTTGTTGTTAATGCATGCATGCAGACGTCTTTCAGGTGGTGTTAACAATCAAGACATCATTCAGCAACACGTTTTCAAACTGTGGAGTCAATACTCAGTTCTCTGGATTGGCCCTCCAGTGAAAGAGGGCTGTTGTATGTTACATGGGGGCTTGGTAAAGGGTGCAGACCTTTAACATTCCACTGTTTACATCTGATCTTTAAATATATATATCAGTGCAGTTTCATGAGTAGGCTTTAAAAAATATTAAACCATATTAATGTATCTGCAGGGGCGGCACAGTGGCTTAGTGGTTTAGCACGTTCGCCTCTCAGAGCTAGGGATTCCCGGTTCGAATCCCCATCTGGGTGGATTTTCCATGTTCTCCCCGTGTCCACGTGGGTTTCCTCCGGGTTCTCCGGTTTCCTCCCACAGTCCAAAAACATGGATCAAGTCAATTGAGTTCTCCAAATTGCCCCCTATAAAGTGTGTTTGTGTGTTTGAGTGTGTACCTAGCAATAGATTGCCCCCCTGTCCTGGGTGTATCTGCCCAGCGCCCGAGACGTTCTCCCCTGGATGGGCATGGGGAACCCCATCGCGACCCTAATAGAGGATAAAGCGGAAGATAATGAATGAATGAATAATGTATCTGCACTGCAACTGTCTTATTTTTTTCACTTCACACATTAAACATTTGTATTTTGCATGTTCTGAACTGATATCAATTTTCACTACCCTTAAACCATCGCATTTTTTTTCTTATTTAGCTAATTTTTATTTATATAGTTTTTTTTTTACCGACTGCTGTATGAAATCTGTTTTGCATGCACAGGGTGCTAGACCTCCATTAGGATCAGTCACTGACCACTGAATGAGTTTCATTGATGAGCTGTTGCTCAGTTTTCACAAAGCTCATCCAAAGCATGGGTTTCCTACACTAGTAACCACTTTAAAAACCGATCCATATGAAGAGAGGAAAAGAAAGAGCTGCACTGAAGGCGCAGTAAACCGGCAGGTGGCAGTAAAATATTACAGCTCAATGATAAAATCAGACATTAAAAGATGACGTCATTGCTAACAAATCTTTTTGTTATGAAGGTGGATGCATTTGATTCCCTTCAACCAAGAATATTATATGAAATATACAATGATTTAATATTTACTATTCAGTAATGCTGCAATTACAATTAATTGTGTGATTACGCACAGTGCAATATACAGACTAACAATAATGACATAAATACTAATGGCATTAGAAAGAATCACACAACATGAAATGTACATTAAATATTTACATATTATTAATAACAGTTAATGTTATTAGCAAAATAATATGCATTATTTTTATTATAACCTCATCATTATCATCACATATAGGGCACATTATAAATGTTAATTATAATTATTAATAATGTAATTACATGGTGATATTTAGCATGCTATTTTTTTCATTCATTAATTTATTTTTTGGACTATCGGTTGCTTTAAATGAGGAACTATTGGGTTTCAGTAGCAAATCAATTGTTGCATCAGACCTGTGGGAGTGGGTTCAGTGCACAGTGTGATCGGTTGTTCTACATCCTGCTAACCATCTACTGTCATATCTGTGTGTGTGTGTGTGTGTGTGTGTGTGTGTGTGTTAAACAATAACCATTCCAGTTACAGTTCATTAGCATTATTCAATGCCCACAAGTGTAGTTTATATTTTGTATAATGTAACATGAGTTTGCGTATGTGTTTTTATCATAAATTATCTCAACCTGAGCCCAGTGCTGTTACAGGTTTTTGAATCCAAAGTGCATGAAACAAAAGTCAATGCTATATTCCCATTATTTTACATTGACCGTGGTGTACATTTTCAGTACTCTATTTTTAGGAGCCCTATAATTATTATGCAATGAGATATTTTACAATACAAACCTTGCATTGTGTATTTTAATTCAATTGATAGTAGTGCCCTATATACCTGAGTGACATTCTAAAGTGCCGTATATTGAGTGTAGTACATTAGATTTGAATCCCATGTGTAAGGAATATGACATCACAGTTCAGTTCATACTGTCATCATGTCCTTGTGAATCAGACTAGCCGCCCATCTTACAGACAGTCTCTTGGTCGCATCCCTGCAGCAGCTGCTCATACAAGTGCCGCATGTCTTGGTACAAAGGAGAAAGGTCTTTAAGACCTGGAAGTGCCAAAGGTTGCTCGTTGAGCCGAAGCTGCATGCGGATACCGTCAGGACATTCGTACAGTACCACCAGCAGGTTGGCGGCATATGGTACGATGTGACCACTGCGAAAGAAACGTTCAAGCTGAGAGGAAAATCCAGAGGCGACAAGGGGATGCTCATCCTTAAACAGGTTAAGCAACGTGATAAGAGGGAGCAGTGTCTCAGCGTGGCCCACCTGCACCATCACCACCTCTGATACCGCCTCTCCTGCCCTGAGAGACACACAGAGAAAAAATGGTGAATGAGGGGGTGAAAAACACAGATGGATTGTAGGTTTTTAAACTTAATTAAAACATCAAACAGATCATTAGAACCTGATCTGACTGGCTGCAGCATCGAGGCGCTTGAACAGATCGTGGAAGAGGACACAACTCGCCTTGCTGTTAATATCATGTCCGAAACCACGTTTCCAGTACTGCTTCAAATCCCCTGCATACTCCATCACCTGTGCATCATCATCATCATCATCACCATCACATCATCACCACCGCTTTCATCGTCTTCACCAAGTCATCACTTGACAGTGAGTTTATCAATTTGCTTATTCCTAATTTAATTTAATTTTTAAAACAATAAGAAAATAATGTATTTTTTATTATAAAGCTGAGGGTTAAATTTTACGTCCTATTAAAATTTACATTCCAATGCTTCAAATCCTATTTCATTATAAATCCTTTATTTAGTTGCAGGCTGAATGAAATCAGGTTTAAGGAGGTTAATTGCGTTTCTGAGGATTCACCTCTATTTGCATTTGAAATGTCACTTCATCAATTGAGCATGTTTCATACTTTCCTTTTAGTGGCTTAAAACAGTTAAGCCCGGAGAACTGGGTCATGCTTAATGCATTATTGGGGTAAACTGAGCATGACAGTTGCAAATGATATGTAAATAAGGAGCACACTTCTGACCCATCACATACACGCACAAAAAGTGATTCATGCAGTGCCCACGGTGTAATGTGTCATAAAGCTTCTGTCCTTACTCTGTTTCCTAAAACTGCATGAGGAATGTTGAGAAACACGGAATATGGAGTGTAAATAACCGATATGATAAAACTGACTGAAACGGAATGATTCAAGATATTTAATAATCTAGATTCAAAACGTACCTGACCATCTGCACTGTCGAATAAGCGGCACCAGGGTGAGTTCAGATTGAGGATGGTAAATTCATATGCACAGAGGTAAAAGGCTGCCTCCACCGAGTCTGCAGGGTGAAGAAAAAAGTAACTTCAGTTACTCAGTGCTTAGGGTGTTGGGCTATCACAGAGCAGGTATTATGTGATTGGTTGATAAATAGCTGTGATAATTCTGAGCGACATTTTCATTGTGGTATGTTAGTGTGTGTTGCTCTGGTACAAGTCGATCAGACAGAACAGTGCTGCTGAATTTAGCTGGAGTTGTAAACTCTATATCCATCCATCCATCCATCTGTACTAGCCTGCAGTGATGTTACTGTAAGGGAGATGTAACCGATCTGCCAGTTTCTCCTGAACCCTCTTCATTTCAGCCCCGTTCTTGAACTGTTCGACCTCCAGCAATGCAGTTTCGTTCTTCTCAACCGTCTCAATCAGCCGCTGACAACTGTCAAAGAACCGCATCAGCTCGTCATTGATACTGTGCTGCAAATCCACACCTATTGGACAAAAAGAACAGGCCTCTATAAATGCTATCGTTTATTAAAGTACATTAACAAAAACATGGAACAGTGTACAAGTTTAATAATTCATATTACATTTCTTACTGAGTAAAAGACAGGGAAAGCCTGTGGACAGGTCGCCAGTCAATAGTGAGGAAAAATACTCTGACAGTGATGCTTATCTCCAATTTACTAGCATGTCCCAAAGTGGACCTTATCATTCCTGTCTGCGAATTGAACCCCAGATCACTTGCTTTGAGCTAAGAGTGCTGACCCTGCAGAGACTTTCCCTGCACATATGTGCAAATAGAACCATCTAAACTAAACCACATGAGGCCTGAGAACGCAAAAATGCAATAAAACATAATTCTTAGTACTGATATCTACATTCTCACTGCAGACCTTTTAGATAAAATGGAGCCAGACCTTACAAGAGGTTCATTAGTATAAGCACCAAATCATACAAATGTCAGAATGTCCATAAAATCCTGCCTTTTTGGAATTGGAGGCTCTCATAGCTGAAAAGTGAATTTACATGGCTTAGTTACGAGTGTTCGGATGCGATAGGCCGGTGTCTGTGTGATTAGTTATTACATTTTTACATGTAACTAGAACCTGATGGAATGGTGCACACAGCAACTGCACACACAGGATGCAAACATGGAACTGAAATGTGCAAATACTGCCACACTTTTACCTTCGACCTGTACTTTGGACACACACACGCACGCACACACACACACACACACACACACACACACACACACACACACACACGCACACACACAGTCACATAAATATGCACCATGGGCACAGATTTTCATTCATTTAATAAGGATTAAACCTTTTAATGAAGTTAATACTCCCAATATAGGCCAAGTAATCTAGCCCCCTCCCATTGTTAACAACGACCCCCTATTAAGGACCATCCATTGACCCATTTAAAGGTGCAATAACAATGTAATTTTAATATAAAACATGTCCTCTTACACACATTTACTCCAAACCAAGTAAACCAAGAAGCAGTGTGTGTAACAGGCACCGACCAGTTCCCTGACCCCATATTCAATCTTTCAGGGTGTGTTAGTTTGTGTGGGGGAGTGGGGAGTCATTGTAAATTTATAAAGCCTAACCTTTAAACAAACTACAAAACATGTCCTTACATTGAAATTGATGATTGACATTAATAGGCACTGTTTTTTTTGTCACAGTGAGATAACGTGTCCCTTCGATCTGTTACTGAATAGATTTTGACACACACACACACACACACACACAGAGTGAATAGTGCTTTTTTAACACTTAACCAAAACCCTAAAACCAAACACAAAGTGTTCTCTCTCACATGCTCGGTTAGAATGAAAATAGAAACGGGAAGAGAAACTCAAACTATTTTTATACACAGTTTAAAATTACAATGTTAGTAACTAAATAATGAAAAAAAATAATTCTGGTATTTTAGAGACAGGATTAGATAAAAATTCAGGGTTATGGCTGAAATTCTGTCCCTAAAATACCAGAAATAAATTATAATCTAAACCTATTCTTTTATATTGAGTATATGAAAATTTGTGAGGTCTGACACTGCAATCGCAATCGAAGTTCCAATTATAATTTCAATAGTTTGATATCAAAATCCTTTGTATTCTAAAGAATACTTTCATATTGCAATTTATTTCTTGTTGATCCTTTAATGCGACACTATTTTAGTTATTGTTGCCTAAAATAAGCTTTAGGAATCATTTGCGAATAATAAAGTGATTACCTTGAAGTTTAAGGCCCTCAGTAACTCCCTGTATAAAGGACTTGGTGCTGTTAACACAGCGATGTTTGGAGCTGGTGATGAACTTCACCCTTCCAGCTTTTACATTTTCCTCACTGATGAGAGTTGGGAAGGACTTAATGAGCCTGAGAGCCAGAAAGAGGTGATCGAGTTGTCCTTTGCGTACCAGACGTCCGTCCATTTCCTCCTTATACCAGTTTGTCCAGCTCTGCAGCTCCTTAATGCAGGTGAGATCAGCACTTCTGCTGATCAGGTTAAAAAACTGTGTGAACTTCCTGATGTTCCCTGCAGTGGGGAACCTGGTGCCATGCCGGATGATGACGCTCAAGTGCCTAGCTCTGCATTTTGCCGCAGGCGTTCTTACCCAGGCCTCGTTTACGGCCTGAGGATCATGGATGAGGTGTGGATTTACTTCTTCATAGCGAGTTTTGGTGCTGAAATATGAGGCTATTTTGGGAATGGGTCCATCAGCGTGCACGATGGAGTCACACTGAATTGATGGAAGAGCTGAACAAACAGTCAGCAAACTGAACAGAGCGACACATAAACTCAGCAAACCCATTATATTTAAGGAGATATCCACTGCGTTGACTGAATGCCTGCTGTCTGAATCAGCATGTTTATCTCCAGTAAGTTCTTCCCACCTGAGTCGTGATTGGTCAGTGATAATCCCTGCCTTTTAAAAAAGAAAGATAATTATTATTTAATAACATGACAGAGTAAAATATAGTACTGTGCATTAGTGTGGTGTTTAAATTACTTGTGTAAAAAGGTTTTCCAATTTCTGACAGAGCTTAAAGGGAAGGGGGGGAGGGCAGTTTAATAACTTTTTTCTCCTCACTGTTGAAGTCTTTGTGCACAAATCAAAGTCCAGAAAAACACGTTAGTTTGGAGAGGACAAACTCCAGACGCCTACAAACAAAACCAAAAACCTAAATTTTATTGATTAACTTGAATGTTATTGCAAACTAAGCTCTTTTAACAAATGTAAGCTTATATAGGTACGAATTTAAAGTCATTTTTTGAAGTCATGTCTTTTGCAGTCATGTTCATATTTTGCAGAATGTTTAGAACCTGATACCTTCTGTCTCTAAACTCTAAATTCTCTGAATCGCGAGATACTTTGAGGATTGTGATACTGTATTGCTGAATGCAAACTGATCTGTTGCAGATCTGCTGGAGGTCAGTGACTTACACTAAAGTAAAAAAAATGCAAAGCTGTTAAAGACAGTGGTCATCGTTAAAAGTGCTCTATAAGCAAATAAATTTGAACTCGTGTCCTAAATAAGTGACATGACCCTGCAATTCTTGCAGATAGCACTATAAGCACTAGGTGGCGACGGAGGAGCGATATAAGTTTTAATAAAAGACTGAGAACAGTGAAGAAATGAAAACTTCATTGCTCTTAAGGTTACATTGCACTAAATATTTAAGAGAGAGAGAGAGAGAGAGAGAGAGAGAGAGAGAGAGAGAGAGAGGGAGAGAGAGAGAGAGAGAGAGAGAGAGACGTATGAGAGTAATTAATTTAAGTCTGAAAGTTGTTGTGTACATCACACACCAGCATCCTTATTGCCAATAGCAGCGAGTTTGTGATGGTCCCGCATCACAACTTTTACCATGCTCCTTTATCTACCTTTCTCACCGCAACAGACACAACATCAAAAAAAAAATTAATAAATTAATAAGTTTTCTCAAAGTCTTTAAAACTTTTAGTGACAAACCAGCACTGGATCCCGCCCTTGTGCCACAGGCATACTGTCCCAAAGGTTTTGAACCAAAAGTGTACAGCGATGCTTGTTGAAGTGAGGGGCCCAGGGGTCCCAGCACTTAGTTAGCAAAGTTTTAGGATGTTTTAATTAATTGTAAGTGGTATTTTGTGATTTTGTGACCATAAGTAATAGAAATAGTTGAAATGAAAATAAAACAGGTAAATAAAAAAATAAATAACAATAATACAAGGGGCACGGTAGCTTAGTGGTTTAGCACATTCGCCTCTCAGCACTAGGGATTCCGGGTTCGAATCCCCATCTGGGTGGAGTTTCCATGTTCTCCCCGTGTCCTTGTGGGTTTCCTCCAGGTTCTCTGGTTTCCTCCCACAGTCCAAAAACATGGATCAAGTCAATTGAGGTCTCCAAATTGCCCCATATAGTGTGTCTGTGTGAGTGAGTGTGTGCCCAGCGATAGATTGCCCCCCTGTCCTGGGTGTATCTGCCCAGCGCCCGAAATGTTCTCCCCTGGATGGGCATGGGGAACCCCCCCCTCCGCGACCTTAATAGAGGATAAAAGCGGAAGATAATGAATGAATGAATAATACAAGGATAAAAAAAAACTATATAAATAAGACAAACTGTAAAAGATTTAGAAAGTGGCCCGTTATGTTAAAAATGGAACTGAATGCAGTGCAAAATGGCAAAAAAAAAATAATAATAATAATAAATGAGAACGACACTGAAACAGTTTGTGAAGTTTGGGATTCTTCAAAACTTTACACTACAAACTCATTTTTGTTTTGGTTCCCGATGGTTCCCGGCGGAGCGTCCGCAATCACAGATCAATCACTACATAGTTCACTATTCAGGACTTTCCGAGGTCGAGATTAAGAGCCTGCGTCGCGCTCCTGAAGCCCGGACTGCAGGGAGGCGGGAGAGGCGCGGGTTTGAAGGCGTTCGCGGCGGACGGACGGGTTTTAAACGTGAAGTGGGTCGCACCGGTTTTTCGGCTCCGTGCGGTTTAGGCAGCGGCGGCTATTACGTGGGCAGGTCGGCAGGTCGTGGCCCCGCCTACCCCGTCTTATGACGTCGGCAGAGGCAGGCTGGAGCGCTGATGGTAACTGCGGCGGTGTGCGTGCGTGCGTGTGCGCGCGCGCGCGCGTGTGTGTGTGTGTGCGTGCGTGCGTATGAGGTGAAATATCCAAATCGACGGTTCGCTCAGAACTCCACGGATGACAAGAAGACAGACCTGATCCGCAGCGGGAGGACATTCAGCCCGAGACCTCAGACATCAGATTCGAACCGGGAGTTGCGTTTAATCCGGACTCGCAGATCGGACGCACGGCTCCATCATCCGGTCACAGCGGGTCAGATCAAAGAGTCTCGCGCTGGAAGAGTAACGGTGAGCCGCACGCTTTGATTTCTCGCTTCGTGACGTAAACATTTGTTATTGATGTCACACTGTAGCCGCGGTGGCCATACTGTCGCCATAATCCCGTTTTAATCCCGACAGGCGGAGTTTAAAACGAGATGGCTTGTCGTCGGTGTGGTGACACATCGATGAATATTCATTTCAGGTTATTAACTTTGGACCTGGATCCAAGTCTGCGGGTTGTGACCTCACAAAGTGATCTAAGGCAGTTTTTTTTTCATTTTTTATTTATCATCTGACCTTTCACCAGGTTCATCCTGCACTGCCGGCACGTCGACGTCCACGCCTTTAGGTTGGGTTTCTAAAGATCTAATTCTGATCTAAACTTGATTTTCTACACCTTTAAACGCGCGTGCGTCTCCTTAATCGGAATGTACCGCATGAGTGAGTTCAGACGAGCTTCACTGTGTACTTCCTTGTGCCTTCAAGTTCTCAAAGTTTCTCTGTTTCTGGAATGTGCCCAGGTAATCCTGCGACTCCGATCTGTCATGAATTATTTAATTAAAGCTTAATTACACACACACACACACACACACACACACACACACACACACTGACATTATCTCAAACCTAATAGCCACATTTATTTTTATAATATTATTTTATATGGGGGGGGGGGGGGGGGGGGGGGGGGGGGGGGGGGGGGGGGGGGGGGGGGGGGGGGGGGGGGGGGGGGGGGGGGGGGGGGGGGGGGGGGGGGGGGGGGGGCCATCTGCCCAGCGCCCGAGACGTTCTCCCCTGGATGGGCATGGGGAACCCCACCGCGACCCGAATAGAGGATAAGCGGGAGATAATGAATGAATGAATGAATGAATATTTTATATCATTTATGTACTCATAAATTCCTGAGTATTTTATTTCTATTTTTTGTGGTGAATTATAAGATCTATGGAACTTAATTATCACCTGACAATCTAGTGATTTAAACTATTCATTCATTCATTATCTTCTGCTTTATCCTATATTAGAGTCGGGGCGCTGGGAGAAGTTTTGGGCGCTGGGCAGATACACCCAGGACAGGGCGCCAATCTATCACTGGGATTTAAACTATTATTTATTTAAATTATTACAGATTATAGATTACATCTACCTCTTGTTGAGTTTTGATCGAACCTGTACGCGAGATTTGTTAAACCAAAGTTTTAGAGAATAATTTGGTGGCTAGTTTGAGCTCACTGTTCGTTGCTTCCTTAAACTTCAACGTATGTAAATCTGCTTTGTGATAATTCTTTACAAATAAAGAAATAAAACTAGTAAAATTTGTACAGAAATTCCCCCAAAATTGTTCAACCCTCTGAAGTCTGAAAGTCAGCAGAACCATCATTAGAGGTTTATATTACAAATCATCAAGTTTTCACTTATTCTTTAGCTGTTTCTTTTAGAGGTCGACACAGTGGATTAATATTATTCCATCTTGCCCTGTCCCGAGTATCTTCCTCCATCATTCTAACCACCTGTGTCCTCCCTCACTGTGTCTATAAACTTTTTGGCCTCTTCCTCCTCCCCCTACCTGGTGGCACCATCCTCTGCATTACCGTGCATTCAAACTTTCACTCCCATCTCTCCCATTGCTAAGATTAATGTTTAGCTTATTATTCTGGCACACATATTGAACCAACAGCTTCTCACTAACAACCCACTGGCAGAGATTTGTCTTACAAAGAGTAGTAACTCCAGCATTCTATTTTTTTCCATCTTTATTGTTGTGGCCTTGACAAACCAGTTGAGGTTGCAGTTACAGCAGCAATCAGAAACCCGGAAATCTAGACTCTCACCCATCTACCCTTTCTGAGTATCTGGAGCAGGTTGCTGACACATCAAACATCCTGTGGTTTTAGTCTAGAATTTAGACTGCTGCACCACTCCAGTGTTCAACACCCTTATACCTAACGGTCGGAATCATATCAGCCATGTTCCGTTTCAGGATCACATTGTTTATATGGGTTTTATCCAAAAAGATGATCAGTGATAAAAAGCACACTTTGGTCTGGTCACAGTGGCTCTCTGTCTGCATGTGTGTTTTCTGTATTAATGGCTTCATTCTTAGCCCATTCCTTACAACCCAGCTGTATACAGAGCATTGGACATGGCTGACTGGATCCTTAGTCTCAGTCACCAAACTCAGCAGTTCCTGACTGCTCGACTCTTTGTGGTTTCCTTTACAAGGCTCCTTCTTGTTTTGAAGCCATGACGGCTTTGTCTAAACTCTGCCTGGTTAAAATAATGCAGCTTTCACTTCCCATCGAGTCGATTCAGTGGTGCTCACTCAGACATTTCTACACTTGCAACAACAAGGTCCCTCTTCGTTAAAATGCTTATAAGTATATAGCGTACATTTAGTTTTGGATTTAGTCTGACTATTAAACTTCAATAATGTTCGCTGAATAAATCACTTAAAATAGTTAGTCTATACAGGCATGTCGTCTGAATACAATCTCATGAAAACATTAGAGGAGTCGGTGCTAATAAGGTCATTTATTAGAGGCTTTTATTAAAAAAGCAACTTACAAGTATCCCGAATTGGGATCAGAACACGGGGTCAGACATGACACAGCCTGCCAGGAGCAATGAGGGTTAAAAGCCTTACTAAAGAACCAACTTCTGTAACTTTATTAAACCTGGGATTTGAACCCACAACCTTCAGATTGATAGCTCAGCCCTCTAACCCCTGTGCTTCCACAGCCTCCTTTGAGAAAATGCATCACCCCTGGATGACATAGGGCGCATGTTGGGTACCTTCATGAGAAATGTCTGATAATTAGACCATTGTATACATCCAAATTTGTGGAAATACTTTAGGGAAGGCCCTTTTTTGCATGACAATGCCTCTGTGTCCTAAAGTCACGGTTGGTTACATTTGGTGTGGAAGAACTTAACCTAGCTCTTGCCTAAGCCCCATCTAACACCTTAGGGATGAACTAGAACTGAGATTGTGAGCACGGACACCTCGCCATCATCTGTGTCAAAACGACCCGCAGACACACTCCAAAATCAAAAAAATCATTTCTATAGTATATTATAGCAGTTATAAGGCAGCACGGTGGCTTAGTGGTTTATCATGTTCGCCTCTCAGCACTAGGGATTCACGGTTCAAATCCCCATCTGGGTGGAGTCTCCATGTCCTCCCCGTGTCCGCGTGGGTTTCCTTCGGGTTCTCCGGTTTCCTCCCACAGTCCAAAAACATGGATTAAATCAATTGAGTTCTCCAAATTGCCCCATGTAGAGTGTGTCTATGTGAGTGAGTGTGTGCCCAGCAATAGATTGGCGCCCTGTCCTGGATGTATCTGCCCAGCGCCCGGAACGTTCTCCCCCGGATGGGCATGGGGAACCCCCCCGCGACCCTAATAGAGGATAAAGCGGAAGATAATGGATGAATGAATTATAGCAGTTATAGCTGCAAAAAGGAAATTTATGTCACCAGAGCTAAAAATTAGTTTTATGAGAAGAATTAATTTGTAGATATGAACAGTTGAACTCAGTCACGATGAAGTCACGGTGCTTTGACAGATTATTTATTCCTTACTTTGTCAACATTGTTTCTTGATTTTTAACCAGAACTTTTTGGGGTTTCATTTTTAAAGTTATTTCTTGAGTAAGACAGGGTTTTTGTAGGATAAAAACAGTTCTGCATAAATGTTCTGTGATTTATACACACACACACACACACACACACACACACACACACACACACACACACACACACACACCCTTTCCTGTTTTGTCCCACTTTAGATAAACTATTGTGAAACTAAATTTAGCCAGCACGGTGAAGTCACCATTAATCTTTCAACATGATCAATACTCAATATAAGCACAGGAAAAGTGTGTGTGTGTGTGTGTGTGTTGAAGTGGTGAAATGAATATTGTATGATCTTCTCTCTGTTCTAAGAGGGCAACAGCAGATAGGTTGAACAAAAACCTGTGACACACATGAAGGTGATGATGAATCGGTATTTCAGGTTTGCACTGTGCAGGACTTCCCGTTACGGGTTAATGATCTCTTTAATTAGACATCAGAAAGAACCTTAGCGGCGGCGTTGTGGTTCTACAATACATACATAAATATCTTCACCCAACATGCACATGTTCTGCAGGTGAGCATGAGGAGGAGTCCACGTTAACAATGTTTTATACACATTTTAGTTTGATTTAGGAATTTAATTAATAACATTTGTGTCAAAGGGAACAAAAAAAAGTGGCAAATGACCTTAGGGTTAAAATTATAATATGAAATTAACTGTAGATAATAATTTATTCATGAGTTTGACACAGTGGAAAAACTACACAGATGCTTTTCAGACTGAAATCTAACTGTACCCATGTGTGTGTCTGTGTGTGTGTGTGTGTGTGTGTTTTAAATAAATATTTGCAGACTGTGTGAGTAGTTTCAGGTGTGTCTGTTTGTTGCTGTGTTTGCTTAGGGAACTGAAAGAGTAATGAACGGCGGAACGTTTATTCTTATTCTGATTATTATTATTATTAATGTTATTGTTGTTATTACAGCTTAATAAATAATTTACAAAGAGAAAAAGGCAAAACATCTATGGATCAAAAGTAACCCACCCCATCCCCCGGAGCTACACCAGCGTTCGCTCCATTAGCACTTTTAGGGGGGCAACCTCGATTTTGGAATGTTTACCTATTTATCCATAAAAGTTCCTACATGGATGTTAGATAAAAGGACCTGGCTCATAATCTCTGTTCTAGTTCAACCTAAAGGTGTTTGATGGGGTTGAGGTCCAGATCCTGTGCAGACCATTCAGGTTCTTCTACATCAAACACACCCATCAATTCCTTTATGAAACTGGAATTGATGAAGGCCTTTCCCAAACTGTTACCTCAGATTTGGAAGCAAATTTTTTTTGTCTATATAGTTCATGTGCATAATTAATACAGCAGCTTATTTCCAGCCGTGGTTTTGTGCCTTGTCCAGATACTTTCCATATTTCAGATTGAGGTTGTGCACTCTATAGACTATAGTAAGGACACACCTCTCAATCCCTACATTTTTTAAAAACCTTTTAAAAATGCATAATAAAATCTGAAACCATAATGGGGAATGTAATATGAATAACTAGGTGTGATTGTGGTAGATAAAATTAGACTGCTATTAAATGGTTTGTGTGTGTGTGTGTGTGTGTGTGTGTGTGTGTGAAACTGTGATTAGCAGATTTCCTGGTTAAAGGTTGATGTAACGTGGCATCTGTTAAACTCACACACACACCTTCTGGTTCTGTAGCTTTGCTATCTCTCTTTTTGTATCGATTGTGTGTGCAGGATGTTCCCCCTGATACCAAACCTCAGCTTACTAAAGTGAAAATGTGAGAATAAAAATGTGTAAGGAAAAGAAAGTTTCCTTCCACAGTCCAAAAACATGGATTCAAGGTTAATTCACTGCTCTAAATTGCAGTCAGTATATATGTGTGTGTGTGCGTGTGTGTGCCCAGCGCTAGATTGGCACCCCATCGAGGGTGAATCTGCCCAGGGCCTTAAACATTCTCCTCTGGATGGGCATGGGGAACGATAATAAATGTATGAATGAATGAATAAATGAATAAATAAATAAAAATAAAATCAAAAGACTAATAATAATATTCTAATATTTAAAGTTTGTATTAAGAGTTCTGAGTCAAAATCATTTTATGTTAACTTTATGCCATGTTTAATGATATTTTCTATAGTAAGTGTGTTTACTCTTTGGTAACTTTATTCTGTATACTTATATTATTGCTAAACTCACATGATTGTGTTTAAAACATTTTTTAAATTAAAGTTAAAGCAATGATGCCAAACAACAATTAAATAATTAAAAGTAAAGTTATTACCAATATCTTCCGCGAGGCATATTTTCATTTACCATATTAGGGCAGGTTGGTGTGCAGACTGTTTGTAGTTTTACACCCAGTTGTAACCTTCTTGGACCAGGTCTTTATTTTTGGCTTTGGGGGAATTTAATGCTGCTAAATGTTGCCACAACATTAATGTTACAAAATGTCTTTGTTTTCTGGAACATTTTGCGGCCTTGCACCCACAGGGGGTTCGGGTATTTTTAGCCGTATATAATGGTGGAGATAAGCTTATTTAAGAAACTTAATTACATTAATCTTTGTGTGTTGTTTTTGTTTTTCAGTGATGGTTTGGATCCAGAAGCCTTGTGATTGAAAGATTATTTCCATTAAAACATTAAATCAGCCTTGAAGGACGCTTCCGATGTGCTTGCCACATTACAGTTGCCACGCCTCTTCTCTAATTGACCCCACCCCTTCTCATTCTCAGCAATGAAGGAGGTGGGGCTGTGGTCATCGTCAGAAGTCTGTGATTGGCTGGCTGAGGAAGGCATGCCAGAATATTCTGAAGTGCTCGGAAACGCAGATGGCGAGGCCTTGTTAAGACTCTCAGAGTCCGATTTCCAAAACCCTCCTTTGTCGTTGGTTTCAGGCGACAATGGGCGTCGGCTTTTGGAGCGTCTGGAGACGCTGCGCCTCGCTGGGCACATGGCGAAAACAGGACACCATCGCTATGCCAACGGACATGTCACCAACGGGGGTATTCATAATGGCACTGTGAAGAATGGAGAGGGTTCTACCAAAATACAGATCCACGTTCCACTACCATCCGACAATGAGCGCACGGCGTTTCCCTCCGAATGGGCTAAAACGGGTGTGGCGTTCCTGTATGCCTTGTGCTGCTTCGTCACTACAACGGTGGTCATATCTGTCGTGCATGAACGAGTTCCATCCAAAGAGAAGTCTCCGCCTTTGCCTGACAAGTTCTTTGATGCGTTTGAGCGTGTGCAGTGGGCCTTCTCCATCTGTGAGATTTGCGGCATGATTCTGGTGGCTGTGTGGTTTTTTCAGTGGATTCACCTTAAACACAGGTCAGTGTGTCCTTTCAGATTGTAACAACATCCCACAAACTAAAGTCAGTGTGTAACGTCACTGTGTAACAACATCCCACAAACTAAAGTCAGTGTGTAACGCCAGTGTGTAACAACATCCCACAAACTAAAGTCAGTGTGTAACGCCAGTGTGTAACAACATCCCACAAACTAAAGTCAGTGTATAGCACATCCCACAAACTAAAGTCAGTGTGTAACGCCAGTGTGTAACAACATCCCACAAACTAAAGTCAGTGTGTAACGCCAGTGTGTAACAACATCCCACAAACTAAAGTCAGTGTGTAACGCCAGTGTGTAACACATTATGCAAAATAATGTGAGTGTGTAATGTTAGTGTGTAACACATTATGCAAAATAATGTGAGTGTGTAATGTTAGTGTGTAACGACAGTGTGTAACACATCCCGCAAACTAAAGTCAGTGTGTAACGTCAGTCTGTAACATCAAACAAACTAAAGTCAGTGTGTAACGTCAGTCTGTAACACATCAAACAAACTAAAGTCAGTGTGTAACGTCAGTCTGTAACATCAAACAAACTAAAGTCAGTGTGTAACGTCAGTCTGTAACACATCAAACAAACTAAAGTCAGTGCGTAACGT
>JAFMOD010000110.1:236068-271697 GCA_019802435.1 Corydoras maculifer
CAAACTAAAGTCAGTGTGTAACGTCAGTCTGTAACGACAGTATGTAACGCATCATGCAAACTAACATCAGTGTGGAATGTCAGTGTGTTTAGTCAGTGTGTAACACATCACATCAACATTTCAATTTCTGAACTTAATCAACTGCATTTTCTTTTGATGTCAAACAGTAAGTTGCTGCTAACTCACCACAAACCCTACATGTGTGTTCAGATCTATTGTTGGTCGTCGTTTCTTTTTCATCGTCGGGACGCTTTACCTGTACAGATGTGTGACCATGTACGTGACCACCCTACCGGTGCCGGGTCTGCACTTTAAGTGCTCACCAAAGGTAACAAAAATAATTCAGATTTCAATCCCGAACTACAATCTTCTGATATGAAAATAAGTAAAAGTGCAGGTCGGTTCAGGACATAGACGGTCATGCATTAATAAATAAATAAATCATGAGAACCTTCGTTCTATGGTTTAATGAAGCACTGAATCTGCTGCACAAACTCAGTTGCATGTATAAAAGAACTAGCACATGGTCGCGGTGGTGCTTTGTGGCCAGCCGTGGGAGGCCCTGTCGTACGAGCGCAATCCTAAAGAATTAAATACACTGTAGTATTAGAAAAATAAAAAAAATAATTAGATGTCATAAGCTTCGTTATAATTGTTTAAATGTGGGAGTGTCAAGCTCCTTTGAATTAATAGGACTATTTCAAGCCAATGTGCTATTTTGGGCTTGGCGCATTGTGTTGTACGGGAGTGAAGCTTTAGGTAAAACACCCTTTTTAAGAACTGGATATTTGAATATGTATGGTATCATTCATAACTCATAAACATAACATGTTTCACAGGTGATTGTCAGAAATACTGACACAAGCACTATAGTTTTATTATCATGATTTTATAGTTAATGACATCACATGCATATTTCAAATTAAAAGGTGATGGTTTGTCCTGTAATAAATCACAACTCGATCTGCCAATGCGGGAAAGTTCGTAATGTTGTTTGAAATAAAAGTAATAACAACATTCATTCTCTTCTGCTTTATCCTCTATTAGGGTCGCGGTGGGGTTCCCCATGCCCATCCAGGGGAGAACGTCTCGGGCGCCGGGCAGACACACCCAGGACAGGGCGCCAATCTATCGCTGGGCACACACTCACTCACACAAACATACTCTATAAGGGGCAATTTGGAGAACTCAATTGACTTGATCCATGTTTTTGGACTGTGGGAAGAAACCGGAGAACCCGGAGGAAACCCACGCGGACAACATGGAAACTCCACCCAGATGGGGATTTGAACCGGGAATCCCTAGTGCTGAGAGGAGAAAATGTTAATCACTAAGCCACCGTGCCGCCAATCTAGTAGTTATGGGAATATAATAAGTTTGTTTTACCGCTGTCATCCGATTGTCCGCTAGAGGGCGACAAACGCTTGGGAGAATTTCTACATGCCTACTGTGAATTTTTGGCATCTTAATAGACTTTTGGTGATTGTTTACAAACGTTGCATTCTAGCCCTCAGGGAACTGAGATTCTGTGTGTATGCTGTGTGTCTGTTTCAGTTGTTGGGTGATTATGAGGCTCAGATGAGACGGATCATGAAGATGATCTCAGGTGGTGGATTGTCCATTACAGGAGGTCATACTTTGTGCGGCGATTTTCTCTACAGTGGCCACACAGTCATGTTAACACTAACATACCTCTTTATTAAGGAGTGTAAGTAATCTTCTTTAAAACATCACACCAACTAAGGCACTTTCACTCATTATCATTATTATCATTCATTCATTCATTCATTCATTATCTTCCGCTTTATCCTCTATTAGGGTCGCGGGGGGGGGGGGGGTGTTCCCCATGCCCATCCAGGGGAGAACGTTTTCGGGCGCTGGGCAGATACACCCAGGACAAGGCGCCAATCTATCGCTGGGCACACACTCACACTTTCTATATGGAGCAATTTGGAGACCTCAATTGACTTGATACATGTTTTTTGGACTGTGGGAAGAAACCGGAGAACCCGGAGAAAACCCACGGGGACACGGGGAGAACATGCAAACTCCACCCAGATGGGGATTCGAACCGGGAATCCCTAGTGCTGAGAGGCGAACGTACTAAACCACTAAGCCACTTATTATCATGATTAATGATATTTCTAATAACAAATTCAGGGCTACGTGGCAATAAATAAACAAATAATATACAATGAAATTGTTATTACTGTCAATAAAAACGCATTTTATTCAGAAAACGATGTTTAAAATAAGCAAGTTTGAATTCCATTTTTTAAAACGTATGCTTTTGTCGCCGTCTAGTGGTAATATATTAGAATTACATGCCTTTTAGACGACGTCCAAAATACTTTGCTTTGCTTTGATTTATGCAAATGTTTTGATATTCCTGTTATACATATTTTAAATGTATTAACAATACTGTGTCTGCAGATTCTTCTCGGCGGCTGTGGCTGTACCACAGGGCATGTTTGTGCTTGAGCGTTTTGGGGATTTTTTGCATCCTCCTGGCTCACGATCACTACACTGTAGACGTGGTGGTGGCTTACTTTGTCACCACACGCCTCTTCTGGTGGTACCATACTATGGCCAATCAGCAGGTAAAACCACAATGACATCATGCAACCACATTTATTCCTAAATTGACAGCCAGTCTATGAATTTCCTCTTTTTTTTTTTTTCGCAGTGTTTGAAGCAAAGCTCCCAGGTTAACGCCTTCTCTCGTGTCTGGTGGTTCCGTCTATTCAGCTATTTCGAGCACAATGTTCAGGGTGTCGTCCCTCGCCACTATCAATCCCTGGTGCCATGGCGCCAGTTGCTGTGGCTTCCGTCATCACGGCAATCTCCGTCGAGGGACTGGGTGATGTACAGCTGCCTGAACGCCCTCTGAGAACAGACGAGGGCTGCGTCCGAAATGCCATACTTACACAGTAGGCACTAGGTTGTGATTCAGTAGCACCCTATGCACTTTCAGTATGCGAGTACTGCATCCAACATTATTTATTTTCTGGTTCGTGGTTGTACTTCTATTTATAAACCGCCTTCCTCCTTAGAACCTCGAACCCATGATGCTGCAGGCGATTCATGGGAAAGCACAGTTCACACAAATCAGCAGGTCATTCGGGAAACTTCGGCGCACCCCTCGATGAATACATCGTATTCGCACATGCTAGACATTCTCAACTACTTCCTTCGCGTACTGCGTGGTACGGGATTTCTGACGCAGCCCGGGTCCCTCAGCGGCCCCTCGACGACCGGGACGCAGCACTGTGATCTGTATTTTATCCTTGGCACATTCTGGAAGTCATTAGTCACAGTTTGTCGATGTTCTAAAAACAAAGTGTTAATTAACTGCCAAATAACCTGAAGTACCTTAAAAAACCTGTATTTTTTCACCACAGCGAATGTTTTCCAGAGAGTGATTTATTTTCCAAAAAAAAAAAAGAGAGAGAGAGAGAGAAATCGGAGTCAACGTGCTTTGTAGATTTGTATTTTTTACAAACGCTGAAGCATCTAAACTGCACCTTTTCTGTGCCTTCCTCGTTCAGTCGACAAAAAGCCAATCTGTCTTTCACCCGCAGCATGCAGAACGTTCCCCGAGTGCTCCGTGAACGTTGCGGCTGGACTCACGGTATATTTAAAGTACAGTCCAGCAGCTGTGGTAATGAAAGTTGGACGCTCAGCAGAAACGCAGCAGGTTCCAGCTCTTCCCTCTGAACAACCCGCGTCTCCTCGGAGTCTTTTGGGTGAATTTAATGGTGGGGATGGAGCTCGAGCGGCGTGTGGGCGGCATCTTCAGCGAACATCAGGATTTAATCAGACTTAACAGGATCACGAAGGAGGTTCCGCATCTAATCCGATGGCAGACAGATGTGATTCGGAACGACCGGGTGGTCCGCAGAAAACACAGAGTCAGAAACTAAAAGTCTGGAATGTATCGTCATGTATGTATCGTTTAATGATTAAATGAAATTACGTGTTGAGTAGTTAGTAGTTAGTCAGCAGGTGCAGAGTTTTAATCACATTCAGTCTCATGAAAACGTCTTTGCACTTCTGTTTGAATTGCACATGGACGAAAGTATTAGCACACACCTCCAGAGTGTTGAATGCGTTTTCTTCAGTCCCACAGCCACATGTGTATACGTTTGAGCACAGAGCCATGTAATTGGGGCAGCGTGATGCGTCCTATTTCGTGGGAACAGTTTGGGGAAGGCCTGTTCTGTTCCGGTTGGACTGTGTGACCCAGTGCACAATGCAAGGTCGATAAAGTCTGGTGTGGAAGAACCTGAGCTCAAAGCTTTGCACAAGCCCGTGTTCAAATGAAGCCATTGTAATAGTTGGTTTTAGATAGAGGCCCCCTAGATAGGGAACAACTGTGTAATTGTAGCGTGAATGTAATGGATTCACAGCTGAGATCTGTGAACAACCTCACTTTGATTTCTGAATCAATAACCTTTTTAATTCGTGGCACATGAACTCACCGGCCACTTTATTAGATTCAGCTCTATGTTGCTTTCCCTCAGTGTCTTTTAACTCAGCTCCACTTTTAATATAGATGAGGTTTGTAGTTCTACAGTTCTATAAGGTGGAGGTGTGTAATAGAGTGTACACTAACACACCAGCACATCAGTGTTACTGCAGTACTGAGAATCATCCACCACCCAAAAAACACCTGCTCTGTCCATGGTCCTGATCATCTCAGAGCAGAGGAACTAACAGTATGTAGAGAATGAGATGGACTACAGAATAGAAGTGTAGAACTACAAATCTGTAAGGTGGGTGGAGCGGATTTGATGGACAGCGGGTGTAAGTATAAGTTGTTAAATCTAACAAAGTCGCTGGTGGATAAATGTTTTAACTGTTTAATCTTGTATTATTCATCATGTTTTATTAAGTTAAAGATTATTTTTGTCTGTTTGCATTTAATTGCTTGTAATATAACAAAGTTAAGACGGAATAAAGTCGTTTATCTCCTGTGTGTTTGGTTTTCATTCCTTTTATCTTATAATTTATTTGACATAACTCTATATAAGATGACGATTTCATTGACGATTTCTCAGCACTAGGGATTCCCAGTTCGAATCCCCATCTAGGTGGAGTTTCCATGTTCTCTCCGTGTCTGCGTGGGTTTCCTCCGGGTTCTCCGGTTTCCTCCCACAGTCCAAAAATATTCAAATTGCTCTATATAGAGTGTGTTTGTGTGAGTGAGTGTGTGCCCAGCGATAGATTGGCACCCTGTCCTGGGTCTATCTGCCCAGCGCCCGAGACGTTCTCCCCTGGATGGGCATGGGGAACCCCCCCGCGACCCTTATATAGGATAAAGCGGAAGATAATGGATGAATGAATGGTCACACAGAGACTTACTTCTGTTAATAACATGTTTCCAGAAGACCTACTTTATAAAATGTTTTAAAGACCCAAAGGTTCGGTCCGTATAAAAGACTCACTGTTTATTAGATCTGGATCTGAAACAACGTCCGTCAACGATTGGTCCATGATTATCATTTAAATAATGCAAATATAAAAATATACCACGGAATATGAAGAGAGCTTGTGCTTCATGACGTGATGTTGAAACAAAAAAAAAGACATTACTCTGTAAAAAAAAAAAAAAAACTCACACCCAAAAAGACACACTTACAATCTCTAAAAAACACAAAAAAACACACCTATCACAACACACGATAATGCTCTCACCTATAAGGCACACAGAGACGCACACACACACACACACACACACACACACACACACACACACACACACACACACACACACACACACACACACACACACACACACACAGTTGGTCTGCTTTTACTCACGCGAGCGACTCCGCCGCCCTCCTCTGAAGGTCTCGCTGTGCTCTCAGGGCTCGGTTTCCATCTCGATCCCGAGCGTTGGTGAACCACTTCGCCACCGCCCTCTCAACGTCCTTCTTCGTAATGTCTTTAAGATGAGGGTTTTTTTTTAAGGCAGCTGTAAAACAATAGACTTTAATTCCAAAGAATTCTACACTTCGCTCATTCATTCATTATTTTCCGCTTTATCCTCTATTAGGGTCGCGGGGGGGGGGGGGGGGTCCCCCATGCCCACCCAGGGGAGAACGTTTCAGGCGCTGGGCAGATACACCCAGGACAGGTCGCCGATCTATCGCTGGGCACACACTTACACACAGTTTGGAGAACTCATTTGACTTGATCCATGTTTTTGGACTGTGGGAGGAACCCGGAGAACCCGGAGGAAACGCACGTGGACACGGGGAGAACATGGAAACTCCACCCAGATGGGGATTCGAACCGGGAATCCCTAGTGCTGAGGGGCGAACGTGCTAAACACTAAGCCACCGTGCCACAACTTCGCTCATTTCCAGTTTATTTCAATAACATTAAAACAGGATGGGGCGGCATGGTGGCTTAGTGGTTTAGCACGTTCGTCTCTCAGCACTAGGGATTCCCGGTTTGAATCCCCATCTGGGTGGAGTTTCCATGTTCTCCCCGTGTCTGCGTGGGTTTCCTCCGGGTTCTCCGGTTTCCTCCCACAGTCCAAAAACATGGATCAAGTTAATTGTTCATTCATTCATTATCTTCCGCTTATCCTCTATTAGGGTCGCGGTGGTGTTCCCCATGCCCATCCAGGGGAGAACGTCTCGGGCGCTGGGCAGATAGACCCAGGACGGGGCGCCAATCCATCGCTGGGCACACACTCACTCACACAGACACACACTATAGGGGGCAATTTTGAGAATTCAATTAACTTGTTCCATGTTTTTGGACTGTGGGAGGAAACCGGAGAACCCGGAGGAAACCCACGCAGACACGGGGAGAACATGGAAACTCCACCCAGATGGGGATTCGAACCGGGAATCCCTAGCGCTGAGAGGCGAACGTGCTAACCACTAAGCCACCGTGCCGCCGGATCAAGTTAATTGAATCCTTAAAATTGCCCCATTTAGAGTGTGTTTGTGTGAGTGAGTGTGTGCCCAGCGATGGATTGGCGCCCTGTCCTGGGTCTATCTGCCCAGCGCCCGAGACGCTCTCCCCTGGATGGGCATGGGGAACCCCACCGCGACCCTAATAGAGGATAAAGCGGAAGATAATGAATGAATAAAACAGGATGTTTGTGTTTCATACCGTGCACAACATCAAAGAGGTGAAGACTTTGGAACTCTCTCTTCCCGTGTCGTCCCATCAGGTTATAACACATCGCCAGGTTGTTAGACATGAGGAAAGCCATTGTTCTGCGTGTGCACTCATCAGTGTTCTTCCCCCCGAGCTCTCCCAACACCAACACCTGATGACGTTCAAATAGATGCAACATTCAGCGCAAATGCATGACTGTAAAGCCTTTCTGTGTGTGTTTTTTTCATTTACTACGGACTCACCACATCGTTTTTAAACTCTGCAACAGCAAGCTTCAGCTCCATGTCCTGTACCTCTGAGACGGATTTCAGAGGGAAGTTGGCCCCTTCGGGCAGCGACGGAACGGTGCCACTGACATCCCTCTGCCTCATGAGAGTTTGGAGCATGCGCCCGTGCTCTCGTTGGGTTTTTTGTATCTCCTCCAGCATGGTTATGACGCGCACCAAGAGGATGTCCCTCACCGAGTCTGCTGTGTTGTCCTGCTGCACGGAGGCCGGGTGAGGAACTTGAGTCGTGCCGTGTGTCGCAGAATGGGAGGAGTTGCTGCTCGTGGGTGATCGCGCATCAACGGGGCTCTCGGGTGCAGCAGCATCCGTGTGCGTTGACAGATACAGCTCATGCAGAGTGTCTGTATGGATGTGTGAACCTTCAGCTGGCAGCACCGGGACAACCTTTTCCTCCGGGGCCGTCGTTTTCTGCCGTTTGGCTTTTTGATGGCAGTAAATTGTGTCCATACTGTCAGAAAGAAGGACAAAGTTTAGAGCAGCATGTTTCTTTAAGTGTATCAACATTTACATTTAGTCGTTTAGCAGACGCTTTTATCCAAAGCGACTTACACCTGAGGATGAACTGCCTGCCCACTAACCCACATAAAACCTTGGTCAATACAGGTTTTATAGCAAGATGATTGGTAGTTAGGCAGGCAGATACATAAACAATAAAGTCACCACTGTAGCTCCAACCAATTCATCACACATTCATCTGCTTTTACACAATGACACAAAGGGAGAACGCGAACGCAGTACCCCATTTCCAGAAATTCCGCAGCCGAGATTCCTACATTTGAGGAATTCGGAAAGGTCAGCTGGACTGAAGTGCAATGGTCTAATCTTCACTTTGAGTGAACCACCTTACTGATCATGGTCTCACCTCTGCCAGGTAAGTATGAGAAAACAGAAAGAGTAAAATATAAAGAGTGTGTTTGAAACATGCTTTACTTTACTATACTGTATTTTCATGTTTGTTGGAAGCTGCCACTGACGTTACAACTGTGGCTCCTTGAGCAAGACCCTTAACCCTCATTGCTTCAGGAATGCTGTGGCCAACCCTGTGCTTACTGCGTGAGTCGCTTTTGGTAGAAGCATCTGCTGAATGACCAAATGTAATGTAATGTAAAATAATAAACACATTTTAAAGAGATCAGTGAGGATTACAAAGAATTCTCATCCATCACGGTCAAAGAGACGCGGAACACATTTAGATTCATGTTATTATAGGATATGGATTGTTTATTAATAACGCAGTGCAGGTGTGTGTGTGTGGGGGGTACAGTTCTGTGTGTTAACTGTATTAATGTTTGTGTGGGTGTGTGTGCAGGTAGGGGTGTGTGTGTTTATGTGTGTGTGTGGGGGGGTACTCATCCATCCATTATCTTCCGCTTCATCCTCTATTAGGGTCGTGGGGGGGTTCCCCATGCCCATCCAGGGGAGAATGTTTCGGGCGCTGGGCAAATACACCCAGGACAGGGTGCCAATCTATCGCTGGGCACACACTCACACAAACACACTCTACATGGAGCAATTTGGAAAACTCAATTGACCTTGATCCATGTTTTTGGACTGTGGGAGGAAACCGGAGAACCCGGAGGAAACCCATGCGGACACAGGGAGAACATCGAACCAGGAATCCCTAGCGCTGAGAGGAGAACATGCCAACCACTAAGCCACTGTGCCGCCCAGGATTTACTTAACTATTTGTAAATACAATTTTTGTCAAATGGCTGCTGTTAAAACTCATATTCCAGGGTTGCGGGGGGGGGATCCCATGCCCTTCCAGGGGACAATGGGGCAATTTGGAGAATTCAATTGACCTTGATCCATGTTTTTGGACTGTGGGAGGAAACCGGAGAACCCGGAGGAAACCCACGCGGACACGGGGAGGACATGGAAACTCCACCCAGATTGGGATTCGAACCGGGAATCCCTAGCGCTGAGAGGAGAACATGCTAAAGCACTAAGCCACCGTGCCGCCTAATTTTTTATTAGACCTATAAGCTTTGCAGTTTTTATTAGACCTATAAGCTATGAGTTTCCATGTTCTCCCCGTGTCTGCGTGGGTTTCCTCCGGGTTCTCCGGTTTCCTCCCACAGTCCAAAATAATGGCAGTAAACGAGTTCGTTTCCTAAAAAAAAGTGAACCAAACCAAAATCACTTCTTTAAAAAACTCGTAAAAGAGGTTTAAAGTTTTTCTAAAGGTGCAGACCTCGCATTACAGAATCACACAAAGACGATAAACAGTGGCGGTGTGCCGCGTGGGCCCCTCTGATCTCCGTTGTCAGGGAGACGGGCTCTGGGCGCGTGCTCGTGTTTGTGGGCAGCCCAGCTGGGCCCCACCGCTGTTTGCCCCCAAAACACCAAAACTCCCTCCTACACCCGCTCAAGCCATTACGTTTTAATCCCCCAAACATCGACGTGACGTCATAACACAGTTGACGTAACACTATTAAATAAACTCATTAAATTTACCTTACTAAAGTACAGAAGTCTGTTTACAGCCGAGGCTCTTCGTCTTCTTCTTCTTCTTGTTTTATTGTCGTACTCACTGAAATATCGCCACCATCTGGAAAGAATGTGCGGTGATGACGTCTCAGGGCCCTGGGTAAGTGAGAAAGAATCGTCTGAAGAGTCAGATGAGCTTCACTCACCGTGTTGTTCGATTATTTTACATAGTTTGAGAGCGTATTTGGTTTTTATTGCCATGTAAAAAAAGGAAAGGTGCAACAATGTGTCGTTAAAGGAGTGAGGGCACGTTAGCTCAGTGGTCAGGGTGTTGGGCTACAATCTGAAGGTTGGGGGTTCAAATCCCAGGTCCACTGAAGTTACCAGTGTGGGTCCTTGAGCAAGACCCTTAACTCTCATTGCTTCAGGGATGTTAAAATTAACCCTGTGATCACCTTGTAAGTTGCTTCGGATAAAAGCGTCTGATAAATGACCAAATGTATTAGGGTCGCAGGGGGGGGGGGGGGATTCCCCATGCCCATCCAGGTAAGAACATTTCGGGCGATGGGCAGATAGACCCAATTGCTGGGCACACACTCACTCACACAGACACACTCTATATGGGGCAATTTAGAGAACTCAATTGACTTGATCCATGTTTTTGGACTGTGGGAGAACCCGGGGGAAACCCACGCGGACACGGGGAGGACATGGAAACTCCACCCAGATTGGGATTCGAACCGGGAATCCCTAGTGCTAAGAGGAGAACGTTCTAAACCACCAAGCCACGTGCCACCCAACGCCTATAATGACTTACTGAAATATAACTCTGGAATAAACACAGTCTTAACCCGGCTGCTTAAATAAAATTTATTAAGATCGAACACCGATGTCACGACGAACCTATATACAATAATCAATACACTCACAGAACCATCTAAAAATGAAACGGGACCAAGTCAAATATCGTCGTAGCACCACAAACATTACAACAATACATTAACAGCATGGCACCTTCGGTAGCTAAAGAGGCAGAACCTAAAAATGAAAGATTAAAATGATGACCGAGTGGGAGGGAGAGAAACACGAAACGCGGGGCATCAGAAGGAAAACGCAGATTAGACTCGAGAACATTCATCTCCGTCTGGTTTTACTAAAATGCTATAAAATTATTTTTGTAAAATAAATAAAGACGTTTAAAATGATGGGACATTCGCTACAAAGTTCATGACTGGAGTCGTGGGGTCTGGAGCTGGTGCCATGTCGGTCATGTCCATATATGGCACGGGATTAAGAGGGTTTTCCAAAATTCCCATCCATCATGTTCTGTGGTAAATAAATCTTCAGAACCAGATACATTTATTTCCACTTACATTTTTCTCCTGTAAGTCACAGGATCCTCTGAATTATGAGGTGATTCAAGAGTCATACGAACCCTTAAACCACCAGGATCCAGTCATTTTAAAGAAGAAATATGTTCACAGAGGAAAATCAGATTCTGTACATATTTATTTACCGCCAAATTTGATTTTCATTTTTTGAAAAAAAAAAACAAAAAAAAAAAAACCCTTTTTTTTTAACTATTAAAGTCCTGCTCAGCCTCACCCAGTGTGCCAAGCGTGGACATGACCATGACAGCACTGACTATAAAATGACGACATCTCCAGTGGTCTACAAAAATAACTGGGGCAATTAAAATCCAACAGGTTTCCGAATATGCATCCAGTGCAACCCTGTTCATGGTCTCTACATGATACGATGAATTATATGGACACTCCACATAATAATTTTTAAAAAAGTATGATTTATTATTTAGTCCATTTACAAGTAACAATGATTAAATTAGTTTAAATAAACGCATAATACTTTTAATTGTGATTTCAAAGTTCCCGTCCCTGTCTGTACTGTTCCCAATACAGAAGCCACATGAGATTTAAAAAAAAAAAAAAATCTTCTCGACAGCCATTGAATAAAAACTCAAGTCTCTCAAGTTCCTCATGTTGCGCTTTCAATCTCGGCGAAGTTTGTTTGGACCTTCTGAGGTCAGAGACATCCTGTGAGACACTGATCTTAATAAACAGGACATAAACCTGCTGTTCAGGACAAATAATGATGCACACCGCATGGAATTGAGGTGCATCTATGGAACTGTGCCATCCGTTTGAAGGACATCTAATTCGACTTAACACTCAATACAGTTCACGATGGACAAAAGAGGTGTTTGTCCATGTTTATTTGATTATAATAAGCAAAACAAAGGTCTGAAAAAAAGGTTACAGACTTAATTGTGGTAGTGGACATATAATTCATTTGACACTGTGAACTTCATGATGACAAAAATCAAAGAGTGTGTTCTTCATGACAACAAAGCAGGGTCTACAAAGACGCGTGGTATAAAACCACTAACATTGACCCCGGTAGGTTGGGGTGAGCATGGGGTTAGGTTGCAGGATTATGGATTACGGCTTCTGACAAATAAAATCATGAACACAATACAATTATTCGAAAGTTAAGATTTAAAGGCTTAAATGGTTTAAATGTACATTTGCACGTCAGGAGGTTCAGCAGTTTGTACCTAAATTCATTTTGATATGATAAACAAATTAAACGTTAAATTATTATTATTTCTAAAAAGGTTTTGAGAACCAGCACTGGGAACTATACTTTGAGGAAACAGGGCATGTCGTCAGCATAAAGACCACCGTATTAAAATCAAAACAAAAAACTGCTAGACCAACATCCTTTCCTCAAACCAGACAAGCTCCACCTCCAGCGGGAGCGTCTGGTTTCTCCCAAAATGCTTCACTTTGTTTTTCGGAGGTGGATCAGAGAGGCACCGGGTTCCACTAGCTGCCTCGATTAACAAGAAAAATACTTTTGAAGATCCCAGCACAATAAATACGAACAAATAAACGGTTCTCATTGAGATGAATCTAATCGTTCAGCGTGATTCTGTTCCCGGGACGAGTCTCGTCCTGATGCCACAAAACCACAAAGAGATGAGCTGAAGGAATGCCGGTGGTTCTGTCCTGATTATCCTGCATTCAAGGCGTTGAAAAAATACAGGAACGTGGTATGATGGCATGCTTATGGCTCGGACATTGACGCAGGATGCCATGATCAAGCACGACGGCAGGTTTGGGAGTGGAGTCATTAATAATTAAAGGACTATTTTTACAGCATTTTCATCGTGTACAGTGTCTGTATTAAGCCCACGTATCCAAAACACTTATGTAGAGAAGTTAAATACATGATAAACCAGTGGTGTTTAAGATAACATTTGGTCATGGGTTGGGTTTTGGTTTCTTTCAACAGTAAAGGACTAAATACTCATAAGGCACCCGCAGAGTACTATAAAGGTTATTTTGTCCAGCAGAGGTTGTGTTGTACTTTTGACTCGCTGTAAAGTTGCAATAGACCATCCCAGGACCTTCCATGTCCATTTTAATGAGGAATCTACAGGCTAAAGTTATTTCTACCTGAATAAATGCCAGATTTCCCCTTCTGTGGTTGGTGTTTAATGTCATGTCAGCTAAATATGTTCATCGGATCATAAATAAGAAGCTGAGCCTCACTGTCGAGACTCACTGACAGCCCTGCTGGCGATTTCAGGAGTACCATTGTGCCCACCATGCCTGTCCCATGCTTCATCCTGGCATCCCAACTTAATGCAAAACCTAATATTTCCTACATATTCTCAAATTGTAGATTTTTTTTAAATTAAATTTGGTTGTGTCTCCAAGTGCCAACTGTTTTAATGAGGCATGCAGGCGGCTGGTGAGCATCGTCCTGCCATTCTGCATCAGAACCTCCTTTCCTCATTATGAACAGTACAGTAAAGGCAACCCACCCGCTGGACCCTCACTGTTTGTGCTGGCCGCGGGCAAAGTGGCAGGCAAAGTCGTATCTGTTCGTGCAGCGGTAGCCGCAGATGTTGCACTGGAAAGGGTTTTCATAACCGTGGCAACCCATGTGAATGGTATACAGGACGTTGTCTGGGAAATAGATGTGGCAGTGCGGGCAATGCTGCAACAACTGCGGCTCGTGGCCAGGCGTGGGCGTGCCAGGCTGGCTGTTGGTGCCGCTGTTGGTGGGCGTGCTCGTCCTGTCACTGCAGTGGGTCGTGTCGCGAATCTCATTGCAGGCCACACTGGTGGAAAGAGCTGCTGGAGGCTGGATGAGGAAAGAGGGCTTTTCTTCTGGTAGAGAATCCGCACCGGGGGAGGCGGGCGCCTCGGAGGGCAGGCTGGAGAGTTGTCCCGCCAGAGCAGAGAGCTGATTCAGGGGGTTGTGTTCCAAATCGTTTGCTTTTTCTGAATCTTCCTGCGCCACGCTGACATAGTGGCCGTCTATATCGTTCGCCTCTTCGTTACTGATGCTGCCCTTTCCAGCCTCCTTCCTGTGCAGTTCCAAATCCGCCAAAAGGCGGCGACCGAATGCGAACGCCCCTCCCCTTTTGGGTAGGCCCCCGATCGGTCTGCGGTGTGCCAAAGGGGCCGAGCGAGCACCTTTCATGGGGAGGATTTTGTGACGCCGGCGGCGGTGGTGCGACAGGTTGCTGCGGTCACTGCAACGGAATGAACACAGCTCGCATTTATAAGGCTTCTCACCAGTGTGCGAGCGCATGTGCGCCTCCAGGTGGCGCTCGTATGCCGAGGCGAACGGGCAAAGGTGGCAGCGATGGGGCTTTTCACCTGAAGGAGAAGAAATATCCAAAGCAAAACAAAATTTATTCAATATAAAAAAAAAAAAAAAAAAAAAAAAAAAACCCCCCCCCCCCCCCCCCCCCCCCCCCCCCCCCCCCCCCCCCCCCCCCCCCCCCCCCCCCCCCCCCCCCCCCCCCCCCCCCCCCCCCCCCCCCCCCCCCCGTCCACTGCTGGATGGTCCAAGCCATTCTGTACCAAAACTGGACCCACACACAGAGAGATCTCAGAGATCTTATCGCAACAACCAGCTACACTGTATAGCCGTAAATATGTGGACAGTTAACCATCACACCCAGAAAACCCTTCATGGGTCTGGGAAGGGTTTGTCATTCTGTTGACTATTGCAATCAATTAAATTTACATATTACAAAATAAATAAATAATAGTAAACAATAGACTTTAAACAAATGTGACATGCTGTCGTCCTGATTACATTCATATATGGCACTCTAACAATCTCATCTCTGTGAGGTTGTCCATAAAATGGGGTCTAAGCAGGATTTTCAATAACACAAACCCTCCAGCATGTTTACTGGATCATACAAATGTTTAAAGTCTGAAAAACAGATTGGATGATTCATTGTAACCGTGAGGGAAGTTGAACTCTCACCAGCTGATTCCTCTGAATCCTTTACTCCACTGACGGAGCCGGAGATCATGTTGACATGTTGAGTTTGTTGGCTCAGATACTCCTGAAAATCCTTCACGAAATCCAGTGTCTCCGGCTTCTCCTCGCCCATTGGGAAGATCGGGAGCTGTCCCCAGCTGCACACGGCACCTAAACACACACCTACAGAACGGAGCCTGATTCCATCGGTCACCTTACACAAGAGTCTAACTGCGGTTAGACTTTGGAAATAATTCCGGTCGTGGCTTTACTTGAACCTGAACCCAGTCGGTGATGTGAATAGGCCTCTGGATTTGCTTTCTGTTCGTTTTAGGCCTACTACAAACGATGATATATTACTGTAGAAATGATTAATGTTCAAAAAAGATATAAAGTAGTAATGTGAAATCAGTTTTAAGAGCGTTGTGCGTTCAAATCCCAGGTCCACTGATGTTACCAACGTGGGCCCTTGAGCAAGGCCCTCGACCCTCATTGTTCCAGGGATTCTGTATGTAACCCTGTGTTCTGATCTCATACATTAATTTGTAAGTTGCTTTGGATAAAAGCATCTGTTAAATGACCAAAGGTAAAAAAATAAATTAATTAATACATTTAAAAAAAGAACAAATGTAAGTGCACTCACTTTAGACTGACTACCGATGTTAAGAGTAGAGTAACAGAACAGAGTAAAATAATACACATTGAATGACTAAAATTAACACTTTATATAACAAAAAAAAACCGCATTTAATTAAAAAAAGCCGCGTTAATCTTCAGTATGTGTCTGTGGACTGAGTCGCTGTGCAGCTCGATAAACAGCTGTAAACAGGTGGGGTGTTGCTATGATGCCGTTACCACTTTTTGACAACCCGCCCAACTGCGCCGCGATTGGCTGTGAATCGCCATCCCGCAGCTCCGATTGGATTACGTTGCATTTGTGACGGGTGGCCAATCAGTAGACAGCCAAACGGCTCAATAGGGACGCGAACGAATCAACCAATCGCAAACGGAGGGGGGCGGGATAAGGCGGAAAACGAGTGGGATTAGAAGTCGAGGTGTCGCGGTGTAAAGGCGATCTCCTCCGCCGCCGCTCGGCTTTTACCTGAACACTGGCGGCCGCGTTCGGGCCGCGGGGATCCCGCTGAACGTCCGCGCCGGTTCCCTCAGAGGAGAGCACCGCGTCCCATGTCCGCGCTCGGTTCAGGCGGAGCGGCTAAGCGCTAAGCGGAGCAGGAGGCTGTTCAAACGGCTCCCCGGATGCTGACCGCGCTGTTGGACCGTCCCTGGTGCTTCATAATCCCCTCTGTGACGCGTTATAAGCGGGCGCCGCGGTGGAGGCCGAGCGGAGGAAGCCCAGAGGAGCAACCGGGCCAAACACACCCGAGTGGAACCAAAACAAAAGCTACCTCACAAAGCCGGGGCGAGAACGGGCTTCGTGACGTCATTTCCGCCCGTTTTATCGTGACGCAAAAAGTCCCCGTATTCCGTACAATTTCGTATCAAGGTGGTGTTTCATGTAACCATTATATAACTTCCATCCGTCCATCCATCCATTATCTTCTGCTTTATCCTCTACTAGGGTCGTGGGCGGGGGGTCCCCACTCACTCACACAGACACACTCTATATGGGGCAATTTGGAGAATTCAGTTGACCTTGATCCATGTTCTTGGACTGTGGGAGGAAACCGGAGAACCCGGGGGAAACTCACACGGACACGGGGAGAACATGCAAACTCCACCCAGATGGGGATTCGAACCGGGAATCCCTAGCGCTGAGAGGAGAACATGCTAAACCACTAAGCCACTGTGCTGCCCCGTTATATAACTTTCATTCATCCATTATCACCAGCTTTATCCTCTATTAGGGTTGCGGGGGGAGGGGGGAGGGGGGGTTCCCCATTCCCATCCAGGGGTGAATGTTTTGGGCGCTGGGCAGATACACCCAGGACAGGGCGCCAATCTATTGCTGGGCACACACTCACACACACACACACGCACACAAACACACTCTACATGGGGCAATTTGGAGAACTCAATTGACTTGATCCATGTTTTTGGACTGTGGGAGGAAACCGGAGAACCCGGAGGAAACCCACCCGGACACGGGGAGAACATGGAAACTCCACCCAGATGGTGATTCGAACCGGGAATCCCTAGTGCTGAGAGGAGAACGTGCTAAACCACTAAGCCACCGTGCCGCCCTACATTATAATATTACTTGAAAACAATGAAACACATGGTTATTCACATACATGTAATAAACGCAATTAAAAGAAAGGCTGTACAGAATTTGTGTGCATGTCTATAACTTCGTTAGGTTCTTTGTAAGGTGACAGGATCAGTGTGAGCGCGACTCGAGTGGAGTTGCAGGACTTTAAATAGCTGGATTGATTCATGTATGTTTTATTAATGGTGAATATTTCAGAAGTGGGAAGTAAGTTGCTCTCACGTTGCCCCATTTGTGTCAGAGTTGTAGGAGCAGCGAAGAGACAAATCACCGGTTACGTTGAGCGCTGCAGATCGGTTACATTCTGAGAGATCAGGTGGAAAACGCACACACCATGCTTTTCATTTACAGAGATCATTTGCTCATCAAAGCAGCGGTAAAGCATCTTGAATCTTCTAATTTCTCGGAATTAAAACATTTTGAAACCACATTAATATGCAGTCGGTTCCCTTTTGCTGCCATGCTATCCATTCAGTTTTTCTGCTGACGGATGTCAAAGGCCACGACAAGAAGACAGGACTTAAGGCAATGCCATGAAACGCGACCTGCTCCTCCTGTGACATACAAAACGAGCTCGTCCAGATAATGAGGCTTAGTGACAGAGGAGATAGTTCATTAATACAAGAACACTGGAATGAAACAACAGCAGCCACCAGAAAAGGCCACAATCATTGAGCAACAACCTTTACACCTCACACAGGTGCATTATGGTACTTTAGATGCTTTTGCAACACTAGGGTCCAATAAATTTGTTTCTTAAAGGTGCTTCCACTAAGCTTATTCCATAGCTCCAGATTAAAGTTACGTGAAGGTTCAAATGAACCTTCACGTGGTTGCTTAAATTACTCATTGTAGAGGAACTCTGGTAGTCCGTACAAAGCCTTAACCTTAAACCTCACCAGCTGCACATTTAACCGAACTGGCACATGTCCAGCAAACATACGTAAAAGAGTCATGCACATACGTCTGCTGATGTGACGCATTAACATGTAGTTTCCTGTAAAACTGGACATGTGCACGTATAACTGCTTTTCTTAAAATCAGAATCTAAATCTCTATGTTATTTTCTATTGCGTGGATATAAATGGGTGTAAGTTCTAATCATGTTTTTGAAATATAAATCTATTGTAATGTAAATGACGCTCTGACTAATCCCCATCACACAGGCCTTTTCTTTTGTTCATACACAAAGCCTATTGTACATCAGATTTTGCATGCAACATTTTAGGCAAAAACAACAACAACAGTGATTATGAAAATGTACAATTTGGATAAGCTGGCGACCTAAGTACAACATGTTCCCATCCTGCACTTGTGCGTCTGTAGTTTATATATGTTTTTTTTTCATGTCCTTTGATAACATTTAATTGCTACTGCTCTCTTATACAATCAGCTCACTAATAACTAAACAGACTCTGTATGGACATATGTATTGTGACACCTACATATTACGTCCACCGGAGGTTTTATGACATTCCGTTCTTTTATAGCAAGCCCCCTGCAGCTATAACAGCTTTCACTTCTCTGGAAAAGTACAAAGGGAATCTCAAATCTGCACTTTAAACTTGATGAGATTAAGGCTTAAATCACAATGAGCCTCAGAGCAACTGGAAGGCAAGACATTTCGTAAAATATATTTATAAGACTTTACAACGTTGAATTTACCCTAACTAATATTACTACATCATAACCATTAACGATAATAATAACAATAATTACTATTTAAACACAACTGATTTGAAGCTACACGAAAAAACTTACCTATTAGAGAAGAGAAGCGTCATGTAATTTTACTATACAACCGCTAGATGGCAGATTAACTAAAGTTTTACGGGGGCAAGGCTAGCTTTGTTAAAATATTTTACAATGGTTAATTTCTTCTTTGTTTTTTTTTATACTCAAATTATAATATAAATCTGTGCACTGCAGTAAACACATTATATATAATATGTACACTATATGAACAAAAGTATCATGACTTATGATTTAATCATGGAATTCAGTATTGTCACAGCTGTATAATATTAAGAACCTAGCCATGCATTTTGAAAAAAATGGTATAAGTCCAACGTTAGAAATAATTACATTTAATTTTTTAATTTTGGAAAAGACTGAATGTTTAAGGTTCATTTATGGACGAATTGCAAGCATACATATTGACCTCCGACCCCCGAAGCAGTCTATTACAGCAGTCCCTAATGGCCTGTCAACACTAATGTTAGTTTATAGCAATTTAATTATGCTCAGGTTTCCTGCACAGCCACTTCCCTTTAAATAATTCACACCCAGCCACAATAAATCTGTCGGCTCAACAAAAAGGATTCATCTGCTTCTCAAGTGATGCTTTTACTGTTAAAGTGAGAAAGACAGATCGGCAGATAGGCGGAGAGACAGACAGGCATTTACACGTTACGTAATGATGATGTCTTGTTTTAAAAACACTGCTACTGTACATGATAATTAATTTAATTACCATTAAAAGCAACAGTCCAAATAATACAAAAGTTAACAAATACATGAACGAATATAGGTTTAAAGAAAAGATGTACTCAAAATGAAAGACATAAATAAATACATATGATTAAAAGTAGTCATAAATAATTAAAAACTTCTCTTAATGGCTTTTTATTTCTTTATTTGCTTTGTGAATATATAAGTTTTAAATCTTATTTATTTTAACAGTTTCCTGGTATATCTTTAGGTTTTACTCTAGGATAATATTAATTCAGGGGTTAGAACTTTATTATTTACTTCCTAAAAATATTAAAACCAAAGAATATGTATATAAATATACACACCTCATTAATTTTACACTTAATGTTTATTGTATTAGTCCACGTATCACAAAGATGGACTTTGTAGTTCTACAATTGCAGACTGTAGTCCATTTGTGTCACTGCTGGAGTTTTAAACTGCGCAGCAATAGATGAGACACTGTCTCTGATCTACAAGGCCACCACCACCAAGTCTGTGTCACTGCAGAGCCGAGAATTATCCACCAGCCTAATAATAATTTTTAGAACTACAATGTCTAACTATTTGGTAAGTGGTGCTTAAAGAATGACAGTGTGTGCAAAAACAAGGGGAACCAAATAAAGTGGTAAGTGTATATATATATATATATATATATATATATATATATATATATATATATATATATATATATATATATATATATATATATATATATATATAAATAGTGTGTGTGTGTGTTTGTGTGTGGCGTATTAAAAATTTATTTTATCTGAATAATGGACATAAAATTGGGTGTTTTGTTATAAAACCTTTAATAAAGTGTGATTGTACTTTTGGAGTTTGATGACATGTTCAGTTAAATCAGCAAAAAACCTGTTTAGTTCACAGTTAAGTGTTTTAGTGCTGAATGTGAGACAGATGCACCGCCGCTTTTTGTTCACCTCTATTCACTCCTGATTCTGTTCTGAAAGGAAACCTGGTATTAATGGTTTCGGGTTCCAGCCCAGAGAGAAAGGGTCTTTTAAAAACGACTCTGATTAATATAAAGACTCTTTATTGATAGTGGTGTGAAAGATGGGATGTGGGAGCTGTAATTATTGTCTCTGTATTAAAGCCTCTTCAGAGACAGAGATCAGGATTAAAATGGAACCTAAATCTGATTTGTGGTGAGTGTAACATGTCTGTCATACTTGATTTAGGCTTCTACCACATCCAAAGCAATAGTAGGGAGGCACTGATTCCCCCTGACATGAGAGTATATATATTTATGTAATAGTCATTCATTCATTATCTTCCGCTTTATCCTCTATTAGGGTCGCGGGGAGGGTTCCCCATGCCCATCCAGGGGAGAACGTTTCGGGTGCTGGGCAGATTCACCCAGGACAGGGGGGCAATCCATCGCTGGGCATAAACTCACTCAAACATACACACGACATATGGGGCATATGTTATATATTCAACAATTATTTAAAACATATGGGGCAATTTGGAGAACTCAATTAACTTGATCCATGTTTTTGGACTGTGGGAGGAAACCGGAGAACCGGAGGAAACCCACGCGGACACGGAGTGAACATGGAAACTCCACCCAGATGGGGATTCGAACTGGGAACCCCTAGCGCTGAGAGGAGAACGTGCTAAACCACTAAACCACCGTGCCGCCTATTCATGTAATAGTTTATAATAAAATAATTGAAATATCACGCAACGCTGTCAGTTACTTAAAAATTAATAGACATAATTATAAACACGTTTAGGCGTAAAACTCAATTTATCACATTTTATTTGTTGCAGTTAAAAAAAGGCGTGGTAGCTCAGTGGTTAGGGTGTTGGGCTATCAATCTGAAGGTTGGTGGTTCAAATCCCAGGTCCACTGAAATTACCAGTGTGGGTCCTTGAGCAAGACCCTTAACCCTCATTGCTCCAGGGATGCTGTGATAAACCCTGTGCTCACCCTGTAAGTCGCTTTGGATAAAAGCATCCAATAAATTAACGAATATAAAAAAATCTAAAAATAGATAGTTAATCATGAAATTCATTCATTCATTCATTCATTATCTTCCGCTTATCCTCTATTAGGGTCGCGGTGGGGTTCCCCATGCCCATACAGGGGAGAACATCTCGGGCGCTGGGCAAATAGACCCAGGACAGGGCGCCAATTCATAGCTGGACACACACTCACTCACACAGACACACTCTAAACGGGGCAATTTGGAGAATTCAATTAACTTGATCCATGTTTTTGGACTGTGGGAGGAAACCGGAGAACCCGGAGGAAACCCACGCAGACACGGGGAGAACATGAAAACTCCACCCAGATGGGGATTCGAACCGGGAATCCCTAGCGCTGAGAGGCGAACGTGCTAACCACTAAGCCACCGTGCCTAATCATGAAATTTATTAAAATATTCATTTAGTTGCTTATTAGTGTCTGGAGTTTTTTTTTTTTGTCATTGTAAAAGGCAGAAATCATAGATCCATCTGAGAAAAAAAATATATATAAATTCTTCATCCACTGACTGTACTTTCTAAATATTACACACCTCCACCTTACTGCTCCACCTTGTGGATGTAGAATTAGAGACCGCCTATCTGTTGCTGCACAGTTTGTGTTAGTCATCCTCTAATACTTCATCAGTGCTCACATGGCGCTGCCTCAACAGTTCCTGTCTGGACATTAATGGAGACGGTGGAGAACATGCCATATTTCACTCATTAACACACACACACACACACACACACACACACACACACTGTCTCACTCTCACTCCTTTTCTAACAGTGGCTGAATAAAAGTGTCGTGCAGATGCTGCGACTTTACGAGGCGGCGCGCAATTGAACCGGTGTCACTTCGGCAGGAGCGCACACGACCGTCTCGCTCTCACAGGCCGTCACAGGACATTTACACTAAACATTGACATCCCGCTTGTGCTCACACACACACACACACACACACACACACACACACACACATACACACACACAAGAAAGCCGGCACCGGCCATGACGGATTACACAATTATTCTGAAATGTGCGGCGTTTTCACATCCATGCAAAAAGCCACGCTCCTTCTCCACGTGAGTTATGGCGGCTCGGCGCGCGGCCGATGATAAAGTGATAATCAATTCCTGTGACTGAGGCTCGAGGGAGCGCCACTGATCACCTCTCTCGACGCGCGCCGCTGATGAAATGATGATGAAACGATGAAAGGATGGCACTTTAAAACGTGATGGATGTGCGCGCGGAGGAGAGCGCGCACCCGCCGCGACTGGTGGACCCGGATCACCGCCCGCGCACGTCCACACACCCACCCACCCCCTACGCCTCCCCACCGATGCCACGTGAAGGGTCTGGCGTCTTCCCGGCGCCGCACGTTGGTTAGTTACCCGGTATCGCTCAACCCGGGTGGGAGCGGGTCTCCGAAAGCGGCCCGTTTTTGGTGCACGCAGGGCGAAGGAGAGGGAAGGAGAGGGAAGGGAAAGGGGGGCGGTGTGAGGGGGCGAGGCGCACAGTGGGATTGGGGGGGTGGGGGTTTAAGAGTAAGAGGGTTTTAAAATGAAGTGTCTGTGGCTGGGTGAGTTATCACACACCAGCTCCATTTATACAGCCCCGAAAAGTGGAAGCGCTTCTCCTCGCTGGGGCCCATGCAGCCGTAACTCATCCGGCTGAAGGATGGCTCGCGACGCGCAGTTGCACCAATACACACATTTCACTCACACCCACAGATGTAAAAGAGGATTTAGAGCATCGCGAGCTCAAAATCTATATAAAAAGAGCTTATACATTCATCAACCTGCAGCGGAGACCAAAAACATCCGAATCCATCATCCTGCACTAATATGTGTGAGGTAAAGAGAGATTCGATTGGCCGAGAGTCGAACAGACGCTGTGGCTGGATAATGCGCACTGCTGTCCAGTTCTCTTATAGCTTTACAACTGCAACAGCTTGTGTGCACACAGAAAAGCCTACCACATCATATTTCATATAGCGTGCTTTTATTAATCATACACATTAAAGTATGCGTACAATTCTGTATGCAAGGCATCAAGATGTTCAAGGTACAGCATATATAGGGTGCACATTACAGCATTCACAAGAAGTGTGTATACTAAGGTAAAAGTAAGTTAAGTGAGCCTTCAAACCCCCAACTGTAGTGTGTAACTTATATACAAACCTATACAAAATGCCTCTTATGTATTGGCTTTATGACACACACACACACACACACAAATACACACACAAATACACGCTCACACACTACAAACGTTTTGCAGCACACCTAATACTAACTAAATACATATACTCCATTAGGATTAATTGACAGTGGTGTCCATGTATTATGTATGCATCCAACAGTTTGGGGAAGGCCCTGTTCTGTTTCAGCATGCCCCAGAACACACAGCACGTTTCATAAAGTTGGTTGAGTTTGACATCAGAGGAACTTGACTGGCACTGATTACATCACAATATCTTTAACATGAATTAGAACGTAGATTGTATGCCATGGTTCCCTCACCTAACATTAGTAATAGATATATATATATATAAATATATATATATATATATATATATATATATATATATATATATATATATATATATATATATATATCCCCCCCCCCCCCCCCCCCCCCCCCCCCCCCCCCCCCCCCCCCCCCCCCCCCCCCCCCCCCCCCCCCCCCCCCCCCCCCCCCCCCCCCCCCCCCCCCCCCGAAATGAACGTACAGCCTTTAGGAGAAACCCATCAATAAAGCAATTTCTGATGTCATAACACTCCGGCTTTGGCTAAATCCAACCTGGGAGAAACTTTTCCCTTCTCCTCAGAGCCTCGACTCCAGTCCCGTGCGCCGCCTTTAATGGATTCCGTACAAATAATATTCGGCTGTAATGGAAAAGGTTGAGCTAGCTGAAGACAGATGAAGTCATAAACACGTATAATTGAGAATCAAAGACCGATAAATTTTAAACTGCTATCCGTTTTCTCGCCCCCGTCTTCCTCTCGCTCCCTCGCTCCTTCTCTCTCCCTCTCTTTAGATGATGATCTATGTCGGGCGGCCTCTGGAAAATGGAAGGAGATTACGGGTGGAAATTATAACAATAAATTTTCTAAACATACACCTTGATTATGCTTCGATTTTTTTCCCCCCTTTTGTGGCCAGAGTTAAAGCAGGAGGAGTGAAGGGAGGAGGAGGGAACGGAGGGACGTTTGGATGAAAGCTGAAAGCTTGTCGTCTAAATGGTGCTATAAAATAGGTTTTCCGCACGCTATTTGCCTCGAGGTGTCATTTTCGCGTGCGCCCTTAAATGGAGGGAAATGAATTGTGTAATTTATGGCGGAGTCAGATTAGATCAGCATATCCCATCACAGGCCCAACAATCAATCAGCTTCTGTCTCAACAGCTCGCAGGAAACACATAAAGCCCAGCACCTAATGGCCTCCTGATCTAACAGATTGATAGACTGATCCACTCCCGCGGGAGGAATTAACCAAATCGCCTCCTTTTTGCGCGCTAAGGGCCACGTGGACGCATGGCTCCTCTTGTAACACAACATAATAAGGCAGCGAGAGACAGAGCTTTGAAGGAGGCCCGGCTGATGCTGGTGATGCTTTCCGCCGATCCTAATGAACGCGGGACAAAGGAACTGGGAGCAGCATTTGTTATTCAGATGAGGGCCAGATGAATTTCTCTTTAATGAACTGGTGATGATGGGCACTCACTTAAAATGTGACCGCGGAGACCCATTATGCTTCTTGATTTAATTATTTAAGCCAGACATTTTACTGTAAAAAATCATTTTAATATTAATATTAAGGAGGCCTGATTAAAGTACGAGTACATTAAGTTTAAATTAAAAGTGGCGCAGGAGAGCGCGCTGCCAGTGGGGAGCTGTAATGAGCTTCCATTTGTAAAGTGGAAACGGATGCCGTGTTGTATTCATGATTCTGGAACTAAACGGGAAAACTCACGTTTGAAGTTTTAGCACAAAATGCATTGTTGATTTCATTTCATGGAGACGGGACAGTAACGCTGAATTCCTCCTTTATTCTCCTCATTAACATTCACAGCATTTAAGCCAAGTGAGGGAACAACAATAATACCCACTGGTCCTGAGAGTCATGATCATCAGAGAACAGAGTAAATATATCAGCTCACTAGGGTCATGTGGGGGGGGGGGGTTCCCACATACCCATATCCCCTAATTCAGATTTAGAGCAAGTAATTTATTCATTCATTATCTCCCGCTTTATCCTCTATTAGGGTCGCGGTGGGGTTCCTCATTCCCATCCAGGGGAGAACGTCTCGGGCGCTGGGCAAATAGACTCAGGACAGGGGGCCAATCCATCGCTGGGCAGCAACTAATTTAGAACAACAAACTCACCTTGAATCTATTTTTTGTGGACTGTGGGAGGAAACCAGAGAGCCTTGAGGAAACACAGGGAGAACATGGAAACTCTACCAAGATAGGGATTCGAACCTGAATCCCCAGCGCTGAGAGGAGAACATGCTGTCCACTACACCACTGTGCTGTCCATTTTTACTATTATTATCTTTTTTTTAATTTCATTACTCATTATTTAACAGGGGCGGCACGGTGGCTTAGTGGTTAGCATGTTCTCCTCTCAGCACTAGGGATTCCCGGTTCAAATCCCCATCTGGGTGGAGTTTCCATGTTCTCCCCGTGTCCGCGTGGGTTTCCTCCAGGTTCTCCGGTTTCCTCCCACAGTCCAAAAAACATAGATCAAGTCAATTGAGTTCTCCAAATTGCCCCATATAGAGTGTATGTGTGAGTGAGTGTGTGCCCATCGATGGATTGGCACCCTGTCCTGGGTCTATCTGCCCAGCGCCCGAAACTTTGTCCCCTGGATGGGCATGGGGAACCCCACCACAACCCTAATAGAGGATAAGTGGGAGATAATGAATGAATGAATGAATGAATGAATGAATGAATGAATGATTTAACAGGGTTTATTCATTGAAAAAAAAAAACACCTCTTTTGCAAAAGTGTCCTTTTTTAACGTAGCTATTGCTTACAGCGTATAAAATTAAATAATTAAGATAACATCGTTTTCATTCGTTAATGCTTCTCGCCCCTCGTGACCTTGTGCAACACACTCGGCTAATTAAAATGATCCAATTCACACAAATTTTTAAAAAATGCAAAAGTTAGGAATTAAAAACATCATTCACAGATCCATTTATCTCTCCAGGCCTCCTCCGGTCCAGTCTCTGTGACTCTCTGTGGCTCCCGGTCTGAGCGGCGACACAGCAGGAAAACAATTCAGGTTTCGGGGTTTCGGAAAGATTGAAGATCAATACAGGACATAATAAAACATTAAAGCCTCATTCCAGCATCATCATCATCTTCATCCTCATCCTCATCATCGGCCTGCCAAAGCTATAAAGCATGGTTTTATTCTTCCCAACAGCGCAGAGCTTCATATCTGATTTGTAAGAGCGTCCTGAGGGCACGGGGCCATTTCAGCTCCCGTAAATATCCAGCCAGCTACAAATCAGTCGCAAACAAATTCACACGCCCTTATACTCCTGGTCCCTCTGTCTCTCTCTCTCTCTCTCTCTCTTTCTCTCTCTCTCTCTACAATCGCCACTGGAGAATGCAATTAGTGCTTTTATGGAGCCGATGACAAGCCATATGTTACATCCTAAGAGGCTGCGGGAAATTTCAAGTGACTTTTAGGAGAGTGAAACTTCTGGGGGAATTTTAAAGGGAATTAAATTCTTCACATGATTCCAGAAGTCTTTAAACATGGTTGTTGTAAATAAAGTCTTTAATTGTAATGATGCTGCCGTTATTATCATAAGGTCGACCTACAAGCGGCATCCCATCGACCTCAATTAAATAATTTAGTGGAATGTCATTGAACAGAATTCAGGAAGAACTTTCACCAATCAAGACCAGCGGGTTAGAGAGTCACAGGCAGAGGGTCCTGGGTTTGATTACAGGGTAGGTTCTTTCTCAGTGGAATTTGCATGTTCTACCTAACGCCGTAATCTCCTTCCACAATCCAAACATGTGCAATTAGGCGGATTGATGAGACAAATCTAGCACTGGTGTAAACGTTTGAGTGATTTCATAGTCTCAAAACAGGAATCAGGATGATACAGGAATCACTAACCATCTTTTTAAAGAAAGATTTTTATGTTTATGTGTGATGTTTTTTTATGTTAAAAAATTGTTCTGTTACAGAAAATTCAAGGCTTTATTTAAGGCTTTATTGGAACTTTATTGGAATCAATCTTGATGATGATGAGTCATTTAAAGAGTCATTTAAGAGTCATTTACCAGACATATTTTTTGAACATAAAAGATTCCAAAGTATAGGAATTGAGAGTATTAATGTCTCATTAAGTGAAGTAAATAGACTTATTGTTAGTGACCACAAAACTAATTACACCCAATGGGAGAATCCAGAACTATTGATTAGTGAAATTATTGATTACTGATAAAGGGCAATCAGAATGTGATTTGGCATAATGATCCGAGCTGTGACTCAATTCAAAAGTGACTTTTGTGTGTCGTGTGACACCTTTAAAACATATTACAAGTATTACCGTTGTCTATACAGTCGGTGAATTGAAGTGCTGAACTGACAGCATTACATGTCAGTGGTATTTATTTTTAACAATCACCAGATCTGATGGGTGTGTGTGTGTGTGTGTGTGTGTGTGTGTAGGTGATTTTGAAGCCGGTTTTGTTGTTTCTACTGTTTCATCCTGACCCAAATACTTCTGTCATCTGTTTGTTTATTTCAAAAAGCCCTCATCAGTCATTAACAGTATATAGTGAGGAAAATCTTTTTGCCCTTACCGTGCGTCCTTCATCCTCCACCGGCGTCGTTAGGCACTAAATGAGGCGCACGGCATGACCTCCGACCTCTCGGCCCATGTATTGATCTGCGCAGCTGGGCCTGCTGCAGGGGGAAGAATTTAGGCGCGACACGCGCCGGAGTGAAAGTGGAAGAGGTCATTAATGACCCTTATTTACTTTTATGACAGAGATAAAGAGACTGAAGTGACCACAGAGTGAGAGGGGGTCACAAAGCTATTATTACCCAGTTAACATGATGAAGTGCTTCAGGTCCGAAACCTTCTCCCACAGTTTTATTCCCTTTTTCAATGATTAGAAAACCATTTGGGTACGATGTCACGCTGCTGATTCATATCTGATTTTGTTTAACTTGGATATTTTACGGTAAATATGTGGTTCCGACAATATTTGTAACATATTTAAATGTAAATGTATTTTTATACCATTTAATGGTTGAAAAAAATCAGATAAACTTTTATTAGATTTATTATATATTTTTTTATATTTATTTACTGTACTTTTTTTTAAATAATTGTCATAACATTTTACTTTATTTTTTTTATCCACATATTCACCTTTGAAAATTTCTGAAAGGTTCATATTTAATTAAAAAAATTTTTTGTTTGTTTGAAAGTATTTAAAATATATATTATTTGTTTTATCTGTAATTAAATTTTTTAATTAATTTATTTTGACCTTATATATTTCTTATTATTTTATTTGAATTATTTGGTATTCTATGATTTCATAAAAATATTAAAAAATATATATATAAATAATTATTTAAATCAATATATTTTTTACAAGGTCAAAACAATTATAATGAATCAAGTCAAATATTTATTGCATTTCCATTTTTTTTGTTTAAATATTATAACTAACATACTATTATATCTGAATCAATAATTTTATAGTAATTGTAAAAAGACTGTACCTTTTATCTAATGCACTGTATGCTTTTAAATAAAGCCTGTGAATTATTAGAAATATTAAGTACATCACTTTAAAACCCACTTAAACATTACAAATACATCAATATGAACAAAAGTATTGGAAGACAGGTGCGTAATTTAGTCCTATTGATGCAGTTATAAACAAATGTATAATTTTGGACAACTGTATGCCTCTTTCAGTTCAGTGAGTTTGATGTGGTTGAGCATATCTGGCCCACATGGTGCACTGACCTCAACCTCATTAAATACTGCTAATATGAACTAGAAGGAGATTGTGAGCCATGTCCTCTCGTCCAACATCAGCGCCTGACTTCACAAATAATCCTCAGGATAAATGGGAAGACATTTCCACAAGCACACTATAAAATAAAATAATAAAACCAATCTACAATGGGTTGTTGTGTGTGTGTATTATGTGTAATATGCTTTTGTGCATATTGTGTAGATTTTTTGTTCATTGCATTTTAATCTGCATTAGAAATAAGATACACGATATATATGAATTAATTGTGATGAGAACAGAAAAAAAATATATTTAGGTCTTATTTTTATTGGAATGATTTCATTGGAGGACAAACACGACTCCTTGTTACGGTGTGTTGTGTTATTTCGTTTCCTCTCTTCTCTTTTTTACTCTGTTATAGTCTTTTGTTCTGTTTGTCCATTGAGGGATTGTCTATCCTGTCTATCCTCTATTCTCTTTATTACGTTTCCATTTGTGCTTTTTCCCCAAGATCTCATTGCCCTTTCAGTTACTGATTCAGTTACTACACACACACACACACACACACACACACAGTGAAACAGGCCCCGATCCAATAACGAATTGGCTTTAAGGCTTGCTGAGATGGGGACGGAGGCGAGGGGCCCGTGAGGAGGAAATAAGAAGCAAAATGTAAGTAAGCACAAAATAGTTTTCCATAAATAACGTGAATGACAACAGGGCCATAATGGTGTCGCGGGGCCGTAAAAGAATATGTAGCCAATTTTTGCGCTATTAAAGCAAAATGAAAAGCAAAATATATTCGAGGCAGTGGGAGAGGCAGCACTGAACTCAGGGAACATTGGCTTTATGGCAGCGAGAGAGATTTACAGGCTCTTTACACCCAACGAGGAAAGGAAAAGAAATGGACCACACACCAAATCAATTTGTCGATAATTGTCTCACTTCTCTTTGTTGTGTGTGTGTGTGGGTGTGGGTGTGTGTGTGTGTGTGTGTGTGCTGCAAGTTTTCTGGGAGCGCCCATTTGATTTGCACTTATGTTTTTACAAATAATCGATGCTTCATTTTGAGTGGATAATAGACCTGAGCGTCGTGGAATGTACCACTCCCCCTTCTCAGAAGGGGAAGCATGATTAAGATTCTTAATCTTCTGATTATTAACGCTACAGCAGAAAGTTTTAGGTTTTTTGTATTGACTGGAGATGTGAACTCAGGACTGAGATGAACAAGAGTGAGATAGTGAGGTTAGGAATCTATAAAATTATTAATTTATTTATTTATTATCTTCCACATAATCCTCTACTAGGGTCGCGGGGGGTTCCCCATGCTCATCCAAGGGAGAACGTTTCGGGTCTTAGCAGATACCCCCAGGACAGGACGCCAATCCATTACTGGGCACACTCACTCACACAGACACACACAGTATATTGGGCAATTTAGAGCATGTATTTACCATGAATCCATGTTTTTGGACTGCGGCAGGAAACTAGAGAACCCGGAGGAAACCCATGTGGACACGGGGAGAACATGCAAACTCAACCCAGATCAGAATTTGAACCAGGAAACAGCTTATCTATGATGGGACGTATCATGATATTTTTTTGTGCATAGTTTTTAAGTGGGTGTGATTGTAAGAAGGTTCTCCATGTTTTAAGATGAGCCATGGAGAAGTGATTGAATGGCTTTTGTGTGGAGGTGCCCCGATGTCCTGTGCAGAGCCGTGACCTTAACCTTCTTAACCACATGCTGCATTAACTGGATTGTCGATTTTGTGTGAGGTTTTCTTGTCCAACATCGGTTCCAGACCCTGAACAAATAAACAGACATGCTTACACTGCTGCTTTATGTGAATGACAGACTGTGAATCGTTCTCATCACAAATTTTAACTGTAGAATATTAAACTATTTAAGTATAATTCTGATTTTGTTTCCATGTGTAACACACACACACACACACACACAAATACATACCAGTCTGCTTTCTTGATAGACTCATTAATTCCCATAGGAGAAATGAACCCCTCCCCATCACCTCCAGCAGACACACACACTGTGCACAAAAAAGACATTAAAGGTCTGAAGGTTACATCTTCACACACCCCATAACACACACTCTTAGCATGACATTTAATTAGTAACAGACTCATTATGACCCTCCCTAATCGTCCTGTTAAGGATATTGATCAGCTAATAGATGACCAATCAAATCAGCATAATCAGCCAATTATCATTCAATGGATTTTAAACGCCTAAAAGCCACCATTTGCACTTCAATGTCATTTAAAGGACACTCACTAGGTTCTCTAAAATAGGAGTGTAATAGCCGCATCTTTATCAGTTTCTTTATCCAAATATTTTTATTCCATGTTAATAATATATAAAATAATAAAAATAAAACTCTGGAAAACCATGTGTTCTTAATTTTTCTCGTTAGAAAGCTGCTGATGTTCAGGAGACATTGACAGCATTGATTTTCAGCCCTCATTAGTTCCACTAGATCAGTCAGCCACCTTAACAATCTCAAGAGCCATTTCTGACCGTCCACGTTTAGAAATAGACAGGGAAACACCGCGGACAGGCCACCAGTCCATCACACTGTCACCAGTTCACCTACCAGCATGTTTTGGACAGTGTGGTAAGAAGAGAACATGCAAACTCCACGCCCAGGACCTTCTAGCACTGGAACATGAGTCCTAACTGCCATGTTACTGTACCCCCAATTAACCTAACTAATAGATATAAATGAGCATTCATTCGTATGTTTCACCACCAGGTGGCTGCAACAGGCTGTTTGTGATCAAGCTGGTTAGTTTGATAAAATGGTGTCAGCGCCTTAAGTAACACATGGTGCACCACATTACTGTTAACACAGTGTTAATACATTTTAAATCGGGTCACTCTAACGGGGCTGAAGGGCTAGAGGGGTTTTTAATGTGGGTTTGGAGCGGTGGGTTGCCAGATCGTGCAATAGATGCCGCGTCATGACGGACTAATTATTTGTACAGTCGGTTGACTGAGGTCATTTACAGCAGCGTGCAAAACATCCATTACTTTTCTCAGCCGCGACTGACGTGAAAATCAAACACATTTCTTATAATAATTGCATTCCTATTAGATTATTTGTTGAACGAATGCCGCCAAGTTTATAATCAGCTCTGTAAGGAATTGATTAGATTTGTTTCTAACTCTCACTCTCTCGTTGAGACCCAGTGTTCTTAAAAATATTAATTGCATATATTCAGCTATAATTCAATGCATAGATCTAAGTCGCTGTATATTCTGTATAACAGGTCTGTAAGCTGTGCGTGTGTGTTTGTATGGGGTGGGGGGTGAGGTCGGGGGGGGGGGTTGCATTCTCTTTGGCCGGAGCGTCGGTTTGGTTTCTTACCTGCCCGCACCCCCGACCCCCCCCTCCACACACACACACACACACACACACACACACACACACACACACACACACTCCCCGCCCCCATGCGGGCGCGCGCCACCCGCTTTGTCCCCGGGTCCTTTATCACAATTTTCCAGCAGACGCGGGAAACTCACAAGATATCAAAACAAAAATCTATATATAATACGAGCGCAATTACAGGAGCGAGCGCAGGGCCTTTCTCATCTGGTGCGCGGCCTCGTTAGCCGGTGATGGATGTAAAGCTGTAACCGATCTAACCGGCGCTTTTAACCAACCTGCAGATATACTATCAGTCTCTAATAGGAGCTGCGGCACGCGCCGCTCCCCCGCGCGCCATCCGTCATCCGCCGCGCGCACGCCCTAATCAATAACTATAACCCCGCCAAATAAATAATCTACCGCTAGTGGGGAGGGAGGGAGGGTGAGAGAGAGAGAGAGAGAAAGAGAGAGAGAGATCCCACCTATTACAATAATGAGTTATTCCATTTGCAGGAACCCTCCTTCCAACGACCACATTACAATGGGTTAGTCCCCAAGAAAACACCCACCACAGGAACCATTACAGTGAAGTTCTTAAAAAAGGGTGTAGGACAGTTCTCGCCTGGATTTACATGTTTTATTTTTCATAAAATTGTCATTTAACCTGTTTTAATTGTTTGAAATTCGACCCAAAGTTCTTGAACCCCCACAAGATTTTGGAAGACAATCACAGAACCACTGGAGAATTTTTCTAGTCATAATAAAAGCACAGGGGCTTAGTGGTTAGCACGTTCAGCACTAGGGATTCCCGGTTCGAATCCCCATCTGGGTGGGGTTTCCATGTTCTCCCCGTGTCCGCATGGGTTTCCTCCGGGTTCTCTGGTTTCCTCCCAAAGTCCAAAAACATGGATCAAGTCGATTAAATTCTCCAAATTGCCCCATATATGTGTTTGTGTGCGTGTGCCCAGAGATAGATTGGTGTCATGTCCTGGGTGTCATGTCCTGCCCAGCACCCGAAACGTTCTCCCCTGGATGGGCATGGGAGCCCTCCCCCCGCGACCCTAATATAGGATAAATTGGAAGATAATGAATGAATGAATTAATTAATAACAGCAGATAATACAAAGAAGCTTAGGCTTTTAGAGCACAGGAATCAAAGTGTTTGGACACTTGCATCATTAATGAGATCCCATTTCAATAGCTTGAGGCTTATTACAAGATTCTCCAAATTTTGGAATTTTTGCCCATGTATCCAGAGGAGCATTGGTAAAGTTAGCCAATGATGTTGAAACAGAAGACCTGGTTTGCCATTTCCGTGCTATAGTTCATCCAAAATGTGTGTGATTAGGTTAAGGTCAATGGCCTGTGTGGGTTCTTTCACACAAAAGGCACCCAACCATGACTGGATGGACCTGCTTTGTTCACTCATGCCGAAAGAGGAAAGAGCCTTCCCCAAACTGTTCAAATAAAGTTAAAATCATAAAATGCACGGCTAGGTGATTGATTTTTGATAATAAGGTGTGTCCCAATACTTTTGTGCAATTCATTTTAAATGGTTTAATGAGTTCTTCTTTTTGAAGGTGAAATCCTAGAGTATGTCTGATATCTCGTATCACCAGGTGACGCTATAGAGATGAGAAACTTCTTGTAATGGATCCAAACAGCCACACAGCGACATTTAAAAAAGGTTTATAGGTGGTTATCTCGAGGTTCAATAATTAAACATAGAGGTACATCAGTGTAAAATGTAACCTGAGGGGCCAGGAATGGACTTTTATATTATCGTTATTTCTGACACTGTATAAGATCAAGCATTAAGCCTCGCATTTTGAACTATTGTGAGAGTATAAATATACTTTTTGTCAGGCTAGTGGACAGACGTCTGTCCACGTCAGCTTCTCATGTTTAAGATTTTTTATGTCCGTTTTCTCTAATTTCTAATGTCAGTCCTTGTGATAATGGTGCAATTCAATGACATTTTTATTGTTGTTGTTTATTTGTAACTATTATAACTCTACCATGTATAACGAATTAAAAATAATAATAATAAGAAGAAGAAGAAGAAGAATTTAAACTAATAATAAAATGTACATAACATTTCATTTTTATCCTGAACACCTAGATTTATACAGAATGTTTTCTTAGAACATTAATTTCCCTGAAAGTTTTGGCTCTAATTATACGTCTAACCGATAGAGGGCGCGCAGATCAAATTAACACAGCACTTAACACGATGATTATCTCGCTCTTTAACGTCTTGTATTTTTCGTGCAAGTGAAAAAAAAACATGTGATTTAAAAAGTGAAATACGTGGAATAATAATACTACATATAATAGTAATAATGATATTGATAACAAT
>JAFMOD010000110.1:311332-334868 GCA_019802435.1 Corydoras maculifer
CAACACCTTGTCATTCCAGGATCAGACAGCAAACAGCCATTTTCCTCACTCGATCAGCAGCTTAACAACATCACAGAGAGGGGAGGGGAGGGGGGGGAGTGGGCACAGAGAGGTACAGCCAGAGATAGAGGGGGAATTGAATGGCATCCTCGTGGGCAGATGCCCTGAATGCCTCGGAGGTTTTCATAATGAAAGCGCAGTAATGTAAGACACATCTCTGACTGTTACAGACCTGTTTACTGTCTCCCCTCCAGCCCTGCTACACACACATACACACACACTCACACACACACACTCACACACACACACACTCACAAGCAAGGAATTGAAAAGAAAAGGCAGTGCGAGTGGAGAGCAGATCTACCCCCCCTGCTTTCATTACCAAGGAAAATATATCAAAAGGTACTTCAGAGCGAAAGGCATGTTAATAATACATTACTTCTCCTCGTAACTACTCTTAACCTTTAGCTGGAGTGAGCGCTGGATGGATGTGCACGTCCAGCTCTGCGGCGGAGATAATGAGAACGCCGGCCTTATTTACCGCTCAGCATCTGGAACTGCGCGCCGGATTCCCCGCCTGCAGCCAGACCTTACGAGGCGTCACAGCCTGGGTTCATCCTGGAAGCATCTGTTCAGGATGAGGTATGAAATCCAGAGAGTTCTCAACCAGAGAGTAAATAAGACATGCCGGATTACACGGTTTCTTAATCAAAGGCGCGGATATGCAATAAATATCAGCGAAAAATGATCAGAATACATTTCAAATGCTGGATTAATTCACTACCACATGCTGGACTGCGCAAAATAAGGCAACGGAAGCAACGCAAACCTCCTGAAAGCCACGGAATGCTGGATTTAACGGGTAAATAATCAGTGGTTTGTGCTGGAAGACCAAGAATGCACCGAAGAATGAGACTGAAGACGCAACTGATGCTGGATTAACTGGTTATGGAGCGCTGGATTATATTGGAAAACAACAAAAAGTACTGCTGGATAGTTCTGAATGCTGGTTGGCTTATTTGAATACTAATAAAAGTCAGTTGCTTTATTACGCAGCTCGAGATAATTAAAAATTAAGCTTTAAAACGGCTTTAATAAATGAGCGGCATCAAAAATAACAACCATAACACATTAAACCATGATATATGATATTATATGACGGCACGGTGGCTTAGTGGATTAGCATGTTCTCCTCTCAGCGCTGGGGATTCTCAGTTCGAATCCCCATCTGGGTGGAGTTTCCATGTTCTCCCCGTGTCCGTGTGGGTCTCCTCCGGGTTCTCCGGTTTCCTCCCACAGTCCAAAAACATGTCCAAATTGCTCCAAATAGAGTGTCTGTGTGAGTGAGTGTGTGCCCAGTGGTGGATTGGCACCCTGTCCTGGGTGTGTTTGCCCGGCACCCAAAACATTCTGCCCTGGATGGGAATGGGGAAACCCCCGTGACCCTAGTAGAGAAAGTGGAAGATAATGGATGGATGTGATCTAAATTAAATACCATACGTACAAGTACATTTTAGGTTTGTCCCCCGTTTGCAGATCATTATGCACTTTTTACGCACGGGTGGGGGGGGGGGTGTTCCATATGCCCATCCAGGGGAGAACGTTTCGGGCGGTGGGCAGATACATTCTAACCGAGAATCCCTAGAGCTGAGAGCTGGTCGTGATAGCCACCATGCCGCCCGGTTTGCAGTTGTCATTTTATTTTAATTTATTTCCAGGGTGTTGGATGAGGTTAAGGTCTGGACTCTGTGGGGGCCAGTTCTTTGTTGGTGCTGAACAGGAAGCGGCCTTCCCCAAACTCTCCACCCAAAGACAGAAGAGATTCGTACCGGCGTGGCCGGGTACTTGAGCGTTGTTTGTAGAAATCGAACGTTATCTCGGCTCTAAGTTCTACTCCAACAGGTGGCTGACGGCCGGCGGAGGACGGAACGTGAACAAGTCCAACTGTATGATGAAAAACACGCCTGATGTGCAATTTGGAGGGTTCTGTCGGTGCGGTATCACCGAGGTGACGGGGGGGGGGGAGCCGCGCTCATGTGGACTCGTGCGCACACGGATGTTTATTATGGCGGTGCAGGGATCGCGCGCCTCCTGAACTCGGGCTAATGAGATCCGCCGGCTCTTTGTGTGGGTCACCTCGGCGGGAATGGGTGCATTAGAAACCGGGCCGTCCGACTCTGGATTTGCCGACTGCTGTTTTTATTTCGTGTCTTTTTCCATTTTATGGATTTCAACCTCGGCACACCAAGTAAAAAAATTTAAAAAAAAAAAAAACTAAACAAGGGTGTAAATACACACCGCTTAATGACTGAAACCTAATATCCCATGTTCTACTTGGTGATCAGAAGGGCACTCAGAGTCCCCCACAATGCACTGTGCCTAAAACCAAAGCACCGGTTAGAAAATAAACAGGAAATCATGAAATAAAGAAGCAACTTCATTGAAGGCAGGCACGGTGGCTTAGTGGTTTAGCATGTTCTCCTCTCAGCACTAGGGATTCCCGGTTCGAATCCCCATCTGCGTGAGTTTCCATGTTCTCCCCGTGTCTGCGTGGGTTTCCTCCGGGTTCTCCGGTTTCCTCCCACAGTCCAAAAACATGTTTAGAGTCAATTGGGTTCTCTCCAATTTGCCCCATATAGAGTGTGTTTGTCTGAGTAAGTGTGTGCCCAGCGATAGATTGGCGCCCTGTCCTGGGTGTATCTGCCCAGTGCCCGAGACATTCTCCCCTGGATGGGCATGGGGAACCCCCCCCTCCCCCCGCGACCCTAATAGAGGATAAAGTGGAAGATAATGGATGAATGAACTTTATTGAAGTAAACAGCAACAGGTAAGACTAATTGGTTGTCGCTGGAGCGATGTGAGTTAAGGGCCCTCACTCAAGGGCCCACATTTTTGATGTAGCTTTAGACTGAAAGAACTCTCAGAACCGTAAACCATGTCCAACGGTTTACATTAGAACTTCTAGACCCGTTTCTGTTTGAACTCCTCTTCGGCGTGGAGAGCTGATCAGATGGATGTGAGCCAGAATTATTTAGCTAATAAATAAATAAATGAGTGAAACAGGTGAGATCGGTGTAGGTGCCCTTCCTCCCCCGGCTCCATTCTTCTTTTTTACAGATCGTTTTCAAGCGCAGACAAAGCACGGTGCCGTTAAAGACCGCTAATTAAATCCAGGCGCTTTTTCGGCGGCCACTTCAGCGTTCGGTCCATTCAGGAGTCTCGGCTGCGTTTCCTCCGTCATCTTTAGAAAAGCCCGAGTCATCAGCGCTAATGAAAGCGCCCGTGGACGTGTTAATGGCCATTTTAGCCCTGTGGAGTGCGACGTTAATGACTGTCACTAATTACTGAAGTTGAGGAGGAGTGAACATTCATTCAGAGTATATACAGTACATATCGCTGTATACGTCACAATCCGGGTCATTCACCCCTGAACCGGCATGCTTCAGATCTGCGCTGGCACAGCGGTGAGGTGGATGGCTCTCTCACAGCGAGAAGCACCTGGGTTCCATTTGTATGTTCTCCTAATTAATAGGTTTTCTATATTTGAGGTGTGTGAATGTACAGGTCGTTTTACTTGTCCAACGGTAAAGCAGTGTGGTGGATGTGTCTGATACAGTGTTCAGTAAGTGGATACAGGGTTTCCTTCCAGTGTATCCATACACATTAACCCCATTAGTGTCACTGCAGTATGATGATTCAGCCCCCACCAAAATAATACCAGCGCTAATAAAGGTCTCTGTGAAGAACTAGAGGAACCCCCCCCCCCCCGTGAACACGGGGAGAACATCCAAACCTCACCAAACTTGGGATTCGAACCTGGATCCCCAGCGCTGAGAGAAGAACATGATAACCACTAAGCCATCTTGTCGCCCACTACTTAAAATAAAGTACAATAATTAACTAAGCAAAGCAGTGTACACCCCTGGCTTTGTCAACAGGTGTAACCTCACCCCCACCCCCCCAACCTCCCACCCTCCACACACACACACACACACACACTTTTTTAAAACCAGCTTAAATGTCAAATTTTGAACAAGACACTTATGTAAACACAATGTGTGATTGCTCTGTGATTGTAAAGGCAGCAGGTGGTGGTGGTGGTGCGTTTCTGCAGGTAGCAGCATGACTGAAATGAAACAAATCAAATGGAACCAGGCGACCTGCAACTGGCTCCTACGGAGCCCCGATCACGACATCAGGGGTCAGTCTCCCGACCGCATGAACACCGTGAGCAGGAACCACAGTCTGCCTGAAATAACGTTATGTGTAGAATTAGAGTTTAATTTTGTCCACAATGACGTTAATTTTCCTGATTTTGATTTTTATAAAGAGCCGAAGTTTAACTCAAAGTGAACTTTCAGAAGGCAAATGTTAACACATCAGCAATTTGTAACTGGAGTGCAGAATACAATGGCTGGTTTGAGTTACACACACACACACACACACACACACACACACCTGTACAGGTAAACCGATCCCGCGGTGCCTGTGTGATTTGGGCAGCGTTTTTGTGGTTCATTCCAGCAGAGCTCCGTTTCCTGTGTTGATGATGCGCTACAGATCCTCTCCGCCCACACTGCCTCTTACAAAGGTTCTTTTATGCTTGCACGTGCATGAACACACACACACACACAATTAGAGGATGACACACACCCAGCTGCTCATTAATACATAATGGCACATAGCACCAGTGACATTTTTAAATTAATTTTATTATTAATTGTTTTAGTCGCACGGAAATAGAAAATTCAGCGGTCCAGAATTTCAGCACCGGGAGCGTTCCACTGTATGGTAAAGGTTTGGTAGGGGTTTGATCCCCCTACAGATGACCTGGGTGCTTAAGGTGTGGATTTTGCATGTTCTCCATGGGTTTGCATGGGTTTCGTTCACACAGGTCAAAGGAATGTCCGCTGAACTGGAGATATCAAATTGTTCTCCGGTGTTAATGAGTTAATATCGCGGGTTGTTTTTAAGGTGCTGGCAACCTGCTTATAACCTGCAGATTATAAACTTTGGGATTGGCTCCTCCACCCTCTGACCCCTCACCCCCAAAGTAATTAAGTTCTTGAATATAATACTTAACATGACCTATCAATGCACACACACACACACACACACACACACACACACACATATACTTATGTTGCTTTACATGTCTTTCTGTCCTTTCATTCAAGAATAGTGTCTCTCTGTCCATCATCCATCAGTCTGTCCATCCATTCATCTCTCCGTCTGTCTATCATCCCTAATCTTTAAATGTTCATATATATTTCTTTGCCATCAGTCTGTTTACCAGGCCTGTCTGACTGTCCCCTCGTCCCCGTCCGTCCGTCCGTCTGTCTGTCTGTCTGTCTGATCCTCGTATCCTAATGTAGTGTAATCTGCTGTAACCTCTCCCAGCTGTGTATCAGTGCTGTTATTAACCCCCGGGTCAGCTCGGTAACATGCCGGCCCATGTGCCGCTGATGATTCCGACGATGAGGAGCAGATCGTCGGGAATACACAACAAACAAACTCCACTCGCTTCCTCAGCCGTCAAGTGTCGCGCGTGAGATCGAGATCTATTAACACACACACAACGGCCACACAACGGCGGGAGGATTGAACCAATTACACGGCGTTTTGTTTGGCTAATTCGATGTGCTTGAGTGCGAACATGAAACGTGCGTCTCGGCGACGCGTGGCATTTATATGGAAATGAATTCATAAAGCCACAAGAGTTAGGAGTCCGGGCAGGTGCCAGAGGTCGCGACTATGAGGACAAAGGAACTGGGATATGTTCACTACAATTTAGTTTTAGGATCACAAATGTGTTTTTATGATTAGTTTGGGTCTCGAACATTCAAATCAAGTGATGCAATTTTAATTAGGATTCATTGTTTTCCCAACAGGATGGCATGATGGTGTGAGATCCAGGTTTGAATACCGATATAGGCTATGATATGATATGATATGATACCGATATGATATGATACCGATATGAGTGTCCATGTTCACTCTGCATGACTTCTTTCCTGGTCAGTGGTTTAGCACGTTCGCCTCTCAGCGAATCCCGGTTCTCGGTTCGAATCCCAATCTAGGTGGAGTTTCCATGTTCTCCCCGTGTCAGCGTGGGTTTCCTCCCACGGTCCAAAAACATGGATCAAGGTCAGTTGGATTTCCCAAATTGACCCATATAGAGTGTGTATGTGTGAGTGAGTGTCTGTCCAGTGATAGATTGGCGCCCTGTCCTGGGTCTATCTGCCCTGCGCCCGAAACGTTCTCCCCTGGATGGGCATGGGATCCATACCGCAACCCTAGTAGAGGATAAAGCGGAAGATATTGTATGGATGGCTGCCATAAATTGCCCCCATATAGTGTGAGTGTCTGTGTGAATGTGTGCCCAGTGATTGGCACCCTGTTCTGAGTATATATGTTATGTCCTCCCTGAATGGACATTCGTATGGTTTGCCTTTATAATTGTCACATGTAGGTTTTTTTATTCACTAATTTAAACATTTTATTTAAAAGTACTCTTGTTTAAGTTAGTTCCCTGATTGCAGCAATGACGGCATCCACTCGCCTTTATTTTTAGATAAAGAATTTGCAGTGTGTTTGCGAATAGGGACATGTGGCCAACCAATCACAAGCCTGTGCTGTTCTTCGGTTGGTGCCTTTAAATTAGGAGGCGCCACAGCAGAGAAGACCCACGTTCGACTTGCCACAATTCTACATCTGATGTCTTCCCATTTCCAGGTTTGGGAGCAGCACTGGGAGTGCACCGATACACTGATACACAGTTTATTGTTTCCTAACACGGGGAGGACATGCAGACTCCACACAGAATGGCAACGGGGCTAAATGAGAGTCCTGACATCAACCCCATCATACACCTACACAGGATACTGTGAGCTCCTCTGGAACATGTCATAAGTGCTCCTAGGTGTCCTGATATTTTAGTTTTAATTTACACTCATATATATTTAAGTTGCCAGACATTTGTAACTGGTGATATTTCCCCCGAAAATAGAACATTTTGGAGCTTCTGGTTGCGTTTCATTTGTCCATTGATGGATTTCAGGTTCAATCAGAGGGAGAGACCTGAACAGAGCGCCGCACTGCCGTGTCTCTGATCCTCCAAAAAAAAAAAAAAAACCTCTAAAAAGCTTCTGCTGAGTGATAACAAAAAAAAAAAGATCCCGCCATCATTCAGGCAGATGGCATCGGGACATTAAAGAGCGCTCTTATTTTAGCGCCGGTGTGCCCAGAGCGTCGTCGTATTGATGGGGCAGAAACTGCGTTTGGATCGATCGCTGCTCGGCAGAATGGAGGAGAAAGAGGATTTGTTAATGCACCTCGAGTGGACGTCCTGAAGGACGGAGGGGAAATGAAAGGACATAAAGACGGGACGCAAAAGCAGAGCGCAGATAACAGACACCTCGGGGAAAGTGGAGGGGGGGGGGCGTTTAGACTATAGGTGTCAGAATGAGAAAAGGCGCATTAAAGTGCACAGGCCTGTTCTGAAGCCTGACTGTAGGCTGTTTTTCGAGGTAGGCCTAGCGTGCCATATTTCAAAATAAAAGTGTGCAAATGCTAATATGGCACGGAAATGGCACGTTAGGTGATTTATTTATTAAATTTTATTCCCCCCCTAAGTTAGAATGTAAATGTAGCAATTGGCGCTAATAAAAAAGCACCAGCACTTCACCTGAAGTTGCTGGATTTAATTACCGTTGACTGCGGGGTTAGCGGCTGCTGGAAAAGTCCATCAAAACATAAATAAATGTGGCTAATCGATGACATGGGAATTGGTTCGTTAGTGTAATTGTAGCTACAGAGCAGTTAGCTTCACACCTCAAGTCCCCCCGTCAACTTCATCACTTAGAATTTAAAGATATAGGTTTAGATTTTAAGGTAGACTATACCCGGCTAAAACGGCTAGGCTAACAAATCAGGCTTAATTTTGGAGTTAAAATGTCTCGTTACGAAACAGGGGACCCGACCGCTGGACGCTTCGCAATCCGTCTGTTGAAGTCCGCGCCGGTTTAGTCGTGAAACATTTGTTCAGATGGCCAACATCCGTCTCTCTCTAACCAGCGAGTGTTTTTCTCTTAGCATCTGTTGCCAAACAACATTAGCGCATTAGCACGGCGCATTACTGCGCTCCCACAAGATCTTCCAGATGGGTTTTTACTCTAATGGCGTCGTTAGACGCTAAATTAAAAAGGTAGAGTGAATGGAAATGTAAAATTCAAATGGATAAAAATGCGCCAATCGCTCAAACGGAGCGGTGGCTACCGCGCGGCGGCGCGTTCATCATAATCCGCATCAAATAATCATGAAGGGGGAGGTGGGGCGGCGCGCCGTGATTTGTTATGTTTCATTTTAATATGGCGCCCGTGTGCCAGAGGAATGGAGTGGTTTATTTTAAAATAAGCCTCCAAGCATTTGCAATAAGAGAGCTAACGTTCTCCATCTGCTCTAAATGTGGAGTGAACTGCCTCGGTTTGAGAGACTCACGGCACGCATCCAAACGTCATGTCACACTTTACTCAGGCTCTTTTCATTTTTAATTAGAAACGCAGTTTTCCCCTCGTATTTTTTACTATTTTTTATTTATTTATTTATTTTTAGAATCTGTTTTTTAGGAAGGCGGCACGGTGGCTTAGTGGTCAGCACGTTCGCCTCTCAGCGCTAGGGATTCCCGGTTCGAATCCCCATCTGGGTGGAGTTTCCATGTTCTCCCCGTGTCTGCGTGGGTTTCCTCCGGGTTCTCCGGTTTCCTCCCACTGTCCAAAAACATGGATCAAGTTAATTGAATTCTCAAAATTGCCCCGTTTAGAGTGTGTCTGTGTGAGTGAGTGTGTGTCCAGTGATGGATTGGCGCCCTGTCCTGGGTCTATCTGCCCAGCGCCCGAGACGTTCTCCCCTGGATGGGCATGGGGAACCCCACCGCGACCCTAATAGAGGATAAGCGGGAGATAATGAATGAATGAATGAAATGAATGTTTTTTAGGAAGAAAAACCTTACAATTCAATTGTAACATACAAGACAAGAGAACTGCAGCTCCACCCAACTTCCCCATCATCCATCCATCCTTTATCCTTCATCCTCTACTAAGGTCGCGGAGGTGTTCCCCATGCCCATCCAGGGGAGAACATTTCGGGCCCTGGGCTGATTCACCAAGGACACGGCGCCAATTCATCACTGGGCACACACTTCCTATATAGGGACAATTTAGAGCAGTAAATTTACCTTGAATCTATGTTTGGTGGGAGGAAACCCACACAGACACGGGGAGAACATGGAAACTCTACTCAGCCACTGTGCCGTCCGTTCTCAATTATCTATAGTACTGATTCTAAAATTTTAATCAAATCAAATCAAGTAAAAAAAAAATGTAAGTAAATTTTAAAAAGTTAAAAAATTAAAAGTAAAAAATTTACTCATTCATTCATTCATTATTCTTTATCCTCTATTAGGGTCGCGGTGGGGTTCCCCATGCTCATTCAGGGGCGCTGGGCAGATACACCCAGGACAGGGCGCCAACCTATCGCTGGGCACACACTTACTCACACAGACACACTCTATATGGGGCAATTTGGAGAACTTAATTGACTTGATCCATGTTTTTGGACTGTGGGAGGAACCCGGAGGAAACCCACATGAACACGGGGAGGACATGGAAACTCCACCCAGATGGGGATTCGAACCGGGAATCCCTAGCGCTGAGAGGAGAATGTGCTAAACCACTAAGCCACCGTAAATAAAAAAATATTTACAAAAAGTTATGCAAAAGGATAATGTAAAAAAAAAAAATTATATATATATATATATTTACAATGTGTAAACTGTACGTGTGTGTGCATCTATGTGCAACTAATGCAGTGCAGGGTTAAAAAGTTGTTTGAGTTTGACTGTCAATCAAACTGTTAGTTGGCATAGGCCGCTGCAGGAGACTTTACTGGATTTTGTCCTTTAAACTGATCTAGCAGCTTCATTGTAAACCTTATTTTAATTTTGTTAAAAAAAGAACTTTAAATGCGTTGGAACTCGGCGTTCTGTTTGTGGAGCTTCCTGCTTTTATTTCGCAATTTTATTTACCCATCAACCATTAAACAAAAAAGAAAAACAATTTTAAGGATGTTTCCTGCTTGAGGCTGGACTGAGTGTTCGGGATTGGTCCAGCCTTTTAGGCTGAGCTTTTTATTATAAAGAGCTACGGGAGGAAAGGAAATGAGGATTATGAAGTGCGCTCTCTAATGCCCTGCTAATTAAAGAGCTCTCCTGAAACCATTTTAAGCACCAAAACCAGGAGCTAAACAAAAAGAGCAGAAGAAGAAATGAGTGCAGCCTTGACGTGAACCAATTCTTTTTAAACTACATCGATGATTAGTCTGACAACTTAGACTTAGACTTAGACTGACAAACCAGACTCGAATGCTCGTTCCAACTTATTCAGAAACAATACGGGGTAAGTAGAGATTATTAAACACTCTCAGTGCTTTAAGATACTCAGGTTTTAAGATTTCAATCAGTTTTTTTTTAGATGATATCGATTTTATTTTGCTGGACTTTAATTCTTCGAGACCTTCGAGTCATGAAGGTCAATGGCAGGTAAAATAATAACTTATTTCTTAAATCAATCACAATAATTAACTAAAAACTCTTTTCATTTTAAAATAAAAGTCCCAATTATTAGTGTTCATTTATCCATCCATTCATTTATTCCGCTTTATCCTCTATTAGGGTCGCGGGGGACATCAATCTATCGCTGGACACACACTCACTCACACAGACACACTCTATATGGGGCAATTTGGAGAATTCAATTGACCTTGATCCATGTTTTTGGACTGTGGGAGGAAACCGGAGAACCCGGAGGTAACCCACGCGGACACGGGGAGAACATGGAAACTCCACCCAGATGGGGATTCGAACCAAGAATCCCTAGTGCTGAGAGGAGAACATGCTAAACCACTAAGCCACCGTGCCGCAGTGTTCTTTTAAGTATTCTAAAAGGAAATGCATACAAATTACAGCATGTAAAATGAGTGTTTCATTCAGTCCTATATATATTATTTATCCATCATCAGTGTCAGACCAGGCGGCACGGTGGCTTAGTGGTTTAGCATGTTCGCCTCTCAGCACTAGGGATTCCCGGTTCGAATCCCCATCTGGGTGGAGTTTCCATGTTCTCCCCGTGTCCGCGTGGGTTTCCTCCGGGTTCTCCGGTCTCCTCCCACAGTCCAAAAACATGGATCAAGGTCAATTGAGTTCTCCAAATTGCCCCATATAGAGTGTGTTTGTGTGAGTGAGTGTATGCCCAGCGATAGATTGGCACCCTGTCCTGGGTGTGTCTGCCCAACGCCCGAGACGTTCTTCCCTTGATGGAAATCCCCCGCAACCCTAATAGAGGATAAAGCGGAAGATAATGAATGAATGAATGAGTGTCAGACCTTAACACCTTCACAGTGAATGCTGTGCAATGTGTATGTGTCCTAATACTTTTGTCTAAATTAATACTGAACCTTTTAGGGACTTGAAGTCATAAATCCTTTTGTGTTGTTGGGACACTGGGACACCTGACTCCCTCACTAATGGGCCTTCCCCAAACTGTCCACACAAAGTTGGAAGCATACAGCTCTCCAAAATGCTCACCTTTAATAAAAAACAACGTCTGCGATGACGGAGCCGCCACGCGCTTTTTTGATTCGGAGGTTCACCAAAGTCATGGCATCTTCAAGGCCACGCCCACGTTTTGTCTTTGTGAGAATTATCCACCGTCATCCTCCTCCACCTGCGCCCTCGACGTTCCCTCTGTCCCAATATTTAGATGAAGCTATAAATCTCGCCCGCCTCGGCCGGCGTGCTGCAGGATAGTTTCTTTTGACAAAAGCCGTCATTAAGGCGCGGCTGGGGAACAGGCCGCGTTTATTTCCAAGCCGCGCTTAATGGCCTTCTGTATCTAACGCTGGTGATTTTGTGAGAGGGTAAAAAAAAATAAAAAAAAAAACCCGCCGGGCTCCTTCTCTTCATTTTTACAGATTTCTGGATGATCTGCTCCTGTCTCTTTTACTCTCTCGCATTTCCCCCTCTCTTTCATCATGACGCTCTTGAAAAATCGTCCTTGCCTTTTTTCCCTTAATAGCGGCGCCGGTTTTTCGAGCACTTCGGCCATTGGCGGAAAAAAAACATCAAAAGCGTGCAAGGTGGAGGAAAATATGACTTAGCGTGTGATTTTTCGCTATGTGCCCGTCCATTCTAGTCCTAATTGCCAGTGATTATTTTAATAGAGAAAAAGGTGGCTGGTAAATACACTGTGATTATGGGCAATGGACAGATGAAGCCCTGAGATACAGAAACATAATCTCCCTCTGTCCCCCCCCCTTTTTTTCTCTTTCTCCCTGTGGCTGTCTCTCCGGTGCTTTTACATGACAGCTCACAGACAGATGCAGTTGAGGTTTTACTCTTTGATTAGCACTAGCTCTGGTTTCAATCACAGGACATGGCACACTTCAAAAAATGAACTCTTACGATGATGATGATGATGTTTGTTCCGAATGTCTCCTGTTATTAGGTTATTAGGTACATGGCTATATTTATATCTTATTATTAAACACATTCTTTTTTTTTCTTTTTTTTTTTTAACGTAAATGATGCAAAAGAAGGCGGCACGGTGGCTTAGTGGTTTAGCACGTTCGCCTCTCAGCGCTAGGGATTCCCGGTTCGAATCCCCATCTGGGTGGAGTTTCCATGTTCTCCCCGTGTCTGCGTGGGTTTCCTCCGGGTTCTCCGGTTTCCTCCCACAGTCCAAAAACATGGAACAAGTTAATTGAATTCTCAAAAAATTGCCCCATATAGAGTGTGTCTGTGTGAGTAAGTGTGTGCCCAGCGATGGATTGGCGCCCTGTCCTGGGTCTGTCTGCCCAGCGCCCGAGACGTTCTCTACTGGATGGGCATGGGGAACCCCACCGCGACCCTAATAGAGGATAAGCGGAAGATAATGAATGAATGAATGATGCAAAAGAAAGTGTTTGTCAGGAGGCTCCAACCAGAAGAAGCCATCTTTGGGTCGATGGCACCAACCTAAAGAAGAAGATGCTGCGATTCCTATTGGGAGTAACGAAGATGGAGATTCGGTTTATTAGATGATACAGAGAGGATGATTTGAAGATAAGGTTGGGGAGGTGTGATCGAGGTCGTTAGGAGATCTGCAGAGGAGGGATGAGGTTTATTTCAGCAGAAGGATGCTGAGGATGGAGCCACCAGGCAGGAGGAGGAGATGCAGGACCATGAGGGGGCTCATGGATGTGGTAAGGTAGATGGGCTTGGGTGGACAGAGGAGGAGAGTCGGGACAAGGCGAGATGGGGACACAGTTGTCTTGCAACCTCCATGAGCCTGATGAATAGATGTTAATCATTGGGTCTGATCAGGAGTCAGTACCACGACAAAACACGTGGTGGCTTTAGATCAGCAGATTTAACTCACCAGTCAGAACAGGTGAACCTGTGTGTGGCAGACATATAAATCACACACACACACACACACACACACACACACACACACACTACCGCCACACCAGAGGGTTCCCCCTCTCACCCAGCTATAAATCACAAACACAGCCCAGGAATACATCACCCAAATAATACACAAACACACTGATGACATACGGTCATTACTCAGATCTAACACACACACACACACACACACACACACACACACACACACACACACACACACATACCTGATGTGCTGTAGTGTGTAAGTGTAATGATTAAGACCTCACAGACCTCCCTGGACATGTGTAGAAAACTCCTTCAGAGCTGGTCAGTTCAGTCTTCCAGCTCCTGAATGACATCCTGTCTTCATTTAAGGTCTTTAAACGAGACAGCAGACGTTGCACCCCTCTAGCATGTCTCAACACACATCCCACGCGTTTTCACACTTTTAGATGGTCCAACAGACCGATCTACAACTACCAAATCATGGAGCCAGTTCATAAATATGTCGTAACCAGCCGTAGTCATCTCCGAATTTGTTGAAAGCTTTCAGAGACTCACTCAATCTCGTCTTTTTGTTTGGATATTTTCTTGGTGCAAGTGTATGTGTGTGTGTGTGTGTGTGTGTGTGTGTGTGTGTGTGTGTGTGTGTGTGTGTGTGTGTGTGTGTGTTGCACCGGTTGTGTGACAGAATCATTACACCCACCTGCTTGTTGTGAATTTGTAAAAGCGTCTTTAGTCGCCTGGATTTCAGCTCTGTATTAAAAAAATACATTAAATCCCAGGCTGTGTCCCAAGGGGGGGGGGGGGGGGGGGGGGGGGGGGGGGGGGGGGGGGGGGGGGGGGGGGGGGGGGGGGGGGGGGGGGGGGGGGGGGGGGGGGGGGGGGGGGGGGGGGGTTCTCCGGTTTCTTCCCACAGTCCAAAAACATGGATCAAGTTAATTGAATTCTCAAAATTGCCCAATTTAGAGTGTGTATGTGTGAGTGAGTGTGTGCCCAGCGATGGATTGGCGCCCTGTCCTGGGTCTATCTGCCCAGCGCCCGAGACGTTCTCCCCTGGATGGGCATGGGGAACCCCACCGCGACCCTAATAGAGGATAAGCGGAAGATAATGAATGAATGAATGAATGAATGTTAAATCATAGGGTGGCACGGTGGCTTAGTGCTGTAGCATGTTCTCCTCTCAGCACTAGGGATTCCCGGTTCGAATCCCCATCTGGGTGGAGTTTCCATGTTCTCCCCGTGTCCGTGTGAGTTTCCTCCGGGTTCTCCGGTTTCCTCCCACAGTCCAAAAACATGGATCAAGTCAATTGAGTTCTCTAAATTGCCCCATATAGAGTCTGTCTGTGTGTGTGAGTGTGTGCCCAGCGATGGATTGGCGCCCTGTCCTGGGTGTATCTGCCCAGTGCCCGAAACGTTCTCCCCTGGATGGGCATGGGGAACCCCACCGCGACCCTAATAGAGGATAAAGCAGGAGATTATGAATGAATGAATGAATGTTAAATCATAAGGACAAATAAGCTACATATATTACCTAATGTAGAGTACCGTCCGCAAAAAGCTGACGTCCCCTGCGACGGCCTTCATACCTCTGCAGATGTTACGATGTCCTTTATATTCAATAAAGTGTGTGATTTACAAACAGAGGCCGAATTCCAAAACCATTCCTTTAATTAGTGTGGATATTTAACGGAACCCGCTGACGTGACTTAAGAGTGAAATGAATTGAATCGCTCCTTAAACTGTGTGAACTGTTATTTCTTAATAAATACCACATTAAATATGCAGTACATTCATTTATTCATGTTCTTAGCTGCGGGTTCTCATTAGGGTCACAGGCAGCGGTGCTGATGCCTGGTCCTGCTCTGATTGGCTGGTTAAAAGCTGGAGGGATACTCGGGACAGAACAGCGGTCTGTCGCAGGGCAGGAACGTGAGCATATTCACACACACATTCAAATTTAGAGCTGCTGAGGGTCTGAGGTGCTTTGCTGGATCTGCAGTGTGAGTCACATTATACAAGAACGGAATACTACAGTGTTTTAAAGCTCTTTGTATTACCCCCCCCTCCCCCCAGACAATGACCTTAAACATACTTTTAGGTTCCGTCAGAACCACATTAGAGGAAAAGAACAAGTCTGTAGGCTTTAAAGAATAGAAGAACCTGCACAGTCTCCAGATTTGAACCCCATTGAGCCTATTTGGTAAAAAAATGCAAGTTCAGCACATTTGTGAAAACTTCAGTATCTGTACACTAACAGTACCTGAATTTCATTTAATTTCAAGACTCTCCAGTGTGTTCAGATGCTTCAAAGTTTACATGTTCTCCCTGTGTCAGCATGAGTTTCCTCCCACAGACCAAAAACATGGATCCCAGGTGAATGGGCTGCACTAAATTGCCCCTATAGTGTCTGTGGTTGAGTGTGCCCAGCAGTAGATTGGTGTCCTCCTGACCGGGAATGTTCTCCTTTAGATAGGCATGGGGACCCCCCCCCCCCCCAACGACAGTTAGTAGAGGACAAAAAAGAGGATAATAAGATGAGATTAGATTTTCCTTCTTTTTTTCAACGTTGTTTGTTGTATTCTTTGATTTCCGTGTAGTTTTAATACTTTAAACTGTGTGAATAACAAAAAAATAAATAAAAAACACAACGTTCTTAAACTTGCTCACAGTGGAGTCAAAGAATTTGAGGAAGTTAAGCGTGCCGTCACTTTTCACGGGTCACTTTTTGATTATTTAATGTTACTTAATTTGTGAAGGTCATTAAAACCTATGGCCGTGGTTTAGGACGCGCAGACATCAGAACTCAACGGCAGATGGAATTTGACTCGAGGGAACGAAACTTTTGCAGGAGTCTGAGTTTTTGTTGGACGGGTGGAGGAGAGAGTGCACATGTGAGAGAAGGAATGAAAAGAGGAGATGAACGAGTGTCCTGACCTCACCCAGCGTGAAACCGTACGCTGATATCTTGGGTTTCATCATGTTGCATCTCTCTCTCTTTTTCACACACACACACACACACACACACACACACCTAAAGGCGGTGAGAAATGTATTTTGCTAGAATACCAAATTTTTATAAACAATTAAAAAAAATGGCTATCAATTAATGGGACCCAGGTTTGTTCTTTGTGGGATGCCACTGAGATTTATTTACAGCTACTAAGTAATTATTTACATTATTTACTGATTTCAGCATCACCAGCAAGAGGCCAGGAGCAGGACATATTTACTAACCGTTGACTTCTGATTTGCTCTCCTCCCGCCGCCTCAAATTTAATGAGGCAGGGTTTGAATGAATGAGGTGAATGGACTCTGATGGAACGTGCTGTTCTTTATGCGGTCAGGTGGAGGATGAGCTGCGCTGAGCGACTCACGTTTTAAGGTGCTGGAATGTAAAGTCCTTCCATTCTGATAGATGAGTGAGGTTCTCTTCTTACTGACATCACATTGCCCTAACCTTTTACCCCTCGGCGAGAGAGAGAGAGAGAGAGAGCAAGAGAGAGGGAGAAGAGTAAGAGAGAGGGAGAAGAGTAACAGAAGCTTATCTAAAGGTTCTCCTGTTACTTTGCCATCGGGCTGAAAAGTTATAGAACACCTGTGTGTGTGTGTGTGTGTGTGTGTGTGCGCACCTTGTACCTTGCTGTTCAAAGTGTAAAAGTTCAAACAAAACCCAGATAGAATAAGTGGTTTCTATGTCATGTTGCATCACTTTTGACACCCGATGTGTTGATGTGGCACAGCCGCCTCGTACGCTGTTCTGACGGACGACCGGCTCTACGTTCTCATCACTGCCATGTGACTCCAATCTGATCTCCTGCTTTAATCTGACTCGGATCAGATTTGGGTTTTTTTTCATGGTAGTGCTGACTTGGCAAATCTGAGTCCCTTATATATGTGTCCCTTAATCAGATCGGATCGGAACCCAAGGGAATCCAGGTCTCTCGCTGCAAAATCTGATCTGAGCAGAAATCTGGAACCGAACGCAGAATTATGAACGTGGTCGAGGTTTTTACACTGCGGAATCAGATCGTATATTTTATTCATGTAAATTTTAAGGGCGTGTCTGATTGGTTAGGATTTTCCCAGGAATAACCAAAGAGCAGAGATACTATACACACCGGTATCTAATGCACGACCCTGTAACAACACATGTGAGAGCGAGAGACAAAGAGAGAGAGAGATAGAGACAAAGAGAGAGAGAGGTGAGGGACAAATGAGACAGGTAAAACCTTCAGGGTTTGTGTCCCCGACTTCACATGATCAAAAGAACCACAATGTAGAACCTGACCTCACACACGTGTACTTTGAGAACACACACACACACACACACACACACACACACACTCACACTCACACACACATTGACATGTCCCATGAATGATCTGTTGATGTCTGTATACATGCACGACTCGGTTTACGCTGCATTTTAATCTTTATTGTTTCGTGTATATGTTTATTGCATAGTGGTTTAGCATGTTCTCCTCTCAGCAATGAGGATCCAGGTTTGAATCCCGATCTGGGTGGAGTTTCCATGTCCTCGCTGTGTCTGCATGGGGTTCTCCGGTTTCCAAACACATGGATTCAGAATGAATTGGATGCGCTTGGATGTCCAGCGCCCGAACTGTTCTCCCCTTGATGGGCAAAGGGAACCCTGCCCCCCCCCCCAGACCCTGATATAGGATTATATTAGGAAAAGGTCACAACACAGACATTAATCACATTGTGGTTCTGATTCATGTGATACAGTTCATGTTGTTCTAAAGCATTTTGTTTACTGACACAGAGTTCCATTCATTAAACCGGAGCTGTGATGGGGACGGATCAGTGTTGCTCAGGATAACGCTCCGCTCTAACAGACCCACCCTCTCTGTGTATCAGGAGGTAAATTCGATTTGGAGAACCTTAGCGCAGGAGGCAGTCATTATGGTGTCGCTGTTAGGACACAGCCGATGGGGGAACACACGCTAACTGGTTTATATGGTCATTTCAGGACCAGACGGGAATGCACCTAATTGTGTGTGTGTGTGTGTGTGTGTGTGTGTGTGTGTGTGTGTGTGTTGATAATGCTCTTTTCAGTAATCATACACATTAATTTCACTACAACTGCATCTTTTTTCTGCACCATTGGAAAATGTACAGCATGCTCCTCTGTTGAGTCCAATCTGATTTCAGCATCAGAACCTCGACTGATCTGATTACAGATTCCCGAAATTTAGCGGGATCCATTTGCCATCCACTTGTGCTGCAGGTTCTTCTGGTGCAACAAAGCTGCAGCTGCCCCTGCCACTGCGTTGTACCTGCTGTGTGCCACCTCCTTTTTAATTTAAGAATTAGGTATGTTCCATCCATCCATTATCTTCCGTTTTATCCTCTATTAGGGTCGCGGGGGGGGGGGGGGTTTCCCCATGCCCATCCAGGGAAGATCGTCTCGGGCACCCAGGAAAGGGCGCCAACCTATCGCTGGGCACACACACTCACTCACAAAAACACACTCTATATGGGGCAATTTCAAGAACTCATTCGACTTGGTCCATGTTTTTTGGACTGTGGGAGGAAACCGGAGAACCCGGAGGAAACCCAGGCGGACATGGGAGGACAAGGAAACTCCACCCACATGGGGATTTGAACCGGTAATCCCTAGGGCTGAGAGGAGAATGTGCTAAACCACTAAGCCACCATGCCGCCTATAATAGTTATAATGATCTAAATGATATAACGTGCGGCACGGTGGCTTAGTGGTTTAGCACGTTCGCCTCTCAGCACTAGGGATTCCCGGTTCGAATCCCCATCTGGGTGGAGTTTTCATGTTCTCCCCGTGTCTGCGTGGGTTTCCTCCGGGTTCTACGGTTTCCTCCCACAGTCCAAAAACATGGATCAAGTTAATTGAGTTCTCAAAAATTGCCCCGTTTATAGTGTGACTGTGTGAGTGAGTGTATGCCCAGCGATGGATTGGCGCCCTGTCCTGGGTGTATCTGCCCAGCGCCTGAGACGTTCTCCCCTGGATGGGCATGGGGAACCCCACCGCGACCCTAATAGAGGATAAGCGGAAGATAATGAATGTATGAATAAATGATATAACTTGGGGTTCGGGGGGTTGGTTTCTCCACGTCGGAGGAAACTCTACCTGCTACCTGGGACGGAGGGGCAGTTAAGCATGCCCATGGGCTTAGAATGAGATGGTACGAGTGTGGTACACTTCAGACAGAACGGTGGTTTGGGACGTAGCCCATGGCTGTGTGAGGGCAACTGATTCAGATGGGGGGGTAGATAAAGATGGAAACTATAGAAGATGATGTGAGTGAGACTGAATGGAGGATGAAGGAGGCAACGAGGAAGGCATAAATGATGACTCAGTGTGTGTGTGTGTGTGTGTGTGTGTGTGTGTGTGTGTGTGTGTGTGGACAGAGAGGCATCACTGGCTAGACTGTCTGCCTCCAGTCGGAGAATTTGAGGCGATGTGGTGAGCTAATGCAGGGGGAGCGAGAGAGGGTATAAGATGGCATGTCGCTCTGTTGGATAACAATTAAATGTGGCACCTCAAAGCAGATCAATTAATTTCCTTCAGCTCGGGGATTTTATTTCCCTCGCAATCCGTCTCCCCTTCCATCATCATCCCTCCACCTCGGCGCTCCCGTCCATCTAGGCGACCCATCAGCGTTTGCGCCCTCCGTCTCCCCTCCGCGCGCCATTCCGATGACTTTCCGCTGACCCCCTCTTTCCTGGCCGGGTCGGAAACGGAACACCGTAATGAATCGCTGCGCCGAATATCAACGTGACCCTGCTTAATTAGCCTCTGCTAATGGGCCTTAATTGCACCTTGGCAGGAGTTATTTTTATTTATTTTTTTTCTCCACGCTGAAATCCGAGTGCTTTCGAGTGTGTGGGCTGTAAAAGTAAAATGCACTTAATTTATCATAAAATCTATTCAAAGGACGAGTAAAAATAGACAGCGGTGGAGACGAAGGGGAGACACAGGGGAGACACCGACATGAGCGCCGGCACAGGGGACCACAGTTTCAGCGTTTTGGAGAAGAGCGGGACCGAAAGCGCAGATGCTCCCACTCCTGTTTCATCCCTTGATCTCAGGGCACATTGGCAATGAAACGGGACTTAATCAAGAGCCTGGACCTATCCCTGCACTTATAGTAATGTGACCAACCAGTGAAGGAGGGAGTACTCAGATGCAGCTTTTTAGTAAAAAATACATAAAGGTCCTTTAAGTCTACACTAAATTGTAAGTATATATGAACAAAAAGTATGAGGACACCTACAGGAGTATTAATGACATGCCACTCCTAGAAGAAGGCATTCCACAAGATTATGGAGGAAGGAATAAAACATTTCTGTTAAAACAAACGCCATAAACACTCCCTCACCTGAACACAGAGCCACGAGGGAGGAGTTGAGTACACGGCGTGATTAATGAGCACATTAACGACTTTTAGTTCTTTTAATTTCCACTAATTACAGCGCAGAGTGGCGGGAACGCCGGCGTGTCATCTCCAAGCCGGATGTTTTTCACGTGTTTTCTCTTCACTGAGGAGCCAGTCGGGCTTTTTATACATTATTTCTTTCCTTTGTAGTCGTCCCTTTTATAAAGAGAAATAAAGAGCGCGGATAAAAAAAAAAAAAAAAAAAAAAAAAAAAAAAGGAAAAAAAGAAAAGAGGAAAAAGGCTCCGGCCCATTTTCAGACAAAACAAGTTCAATAAGGACAAAGTGTACTTGTTTAAATGACCCTTTTTTCCTCGATGTGGAAAACCATTAAGCGCCGCAGCGCAGAAGTTCTCCTGCTCTTTCTCCGAGCGCGTCCTCACTGCAGTTTAGCCCTTAATAACAGCTTTTATCACATTTTGTTATTAGTCCATTAGACGAGGATATCGGCAGAGGCTAATTTCAGGAATTGAAAGCACCTCTGAGGGAGGTGGGGGGGGTGGGGGGGACAGAAAGTTTTAGTATTTAGACTAATGCGCTTTCGATTTCAGCACGCCGTGTCCATTTGTGCTGTTTTATTGAGAAATGTGTTTTTAATCTGCCGCTCGTTAACTTGCCGCTTGACTATAGAATAAAAGGAATAAGGGACCACAACAGACTGGACGCGCGGCGCTGCGCGGCGAGGCGCCAGGCCCGGAATCGTGCGTGGTAAATCAGAGACGGCCGATTGTGTCGGAGAAAAAAACATTCTGCTGTTTCGTCCTTTTCCACGGCGCACTTACGAAAGATCTCTTTAGGCCGTTCGAACGTTATTACGCGTTTGTTGCACAATTACGCAGCTTCGGCGGTGTTCTGAAAAGCGTATCACCTTTAGGTCGCTTATCAAATGTAAACCTCATTTCATTAGGTTGCTTTAAAAAAAAGGCCGTCTCCGGAATCAAGCAGCTTTTGTTCGGAGGCTTATGAAACGGGTACGAACGGCGCACGGCCTCCATTCCGACCCTGGGCGGGGAGGGAGGGGGGGGTTAGATATTACATACTGTAGCTTTAATATGCGGTATGTGTTTGGAGAAGGAGGGTGTATTTATGCACTACGGACACATACGGTCAAAGGTTACAGCAAGAAGGTCCGGTGTTTAATTCCCCTAAAAGGCATTCTGTGTGGAGTTGGCATGTTCTCCCCTCATTTCTGATATAGAGGGTGTATAGCAGGACGGTCCTGGGTTCGATTCCCAGTGTCGCAAACCAAACATGTCTGTGTGGGGTCTGCATGTCCTCCCCATGCCCGTTTCCTCATATGTCTCAAGAAATGCCAAAGGGAAAATTAGAGGCACTTCATTGTCCTAGTTTTTAGGGGTGTAATAGAGCTGTTTAGAAGAAGTGTTAAGAGAGACGTACAGTTCGTCTCCACTGTGTTGACCCCTAATCGAAATAAGCACAACCCCCCCCCCCTTTTTTTTTAGGTTAGAGAAGGACTTTAGCTTAATCTGACTCTATCTGTTTGCACTGGCTTCCTAAATAATTCAGCAATAAGAATTTGCTCCTGGGTGTGAATGGGCTTGTCTGCCCGGCGATGGGCTGGCGACTGATCCGAGGTGTTCCCTCCCCCTTTAGCACCTCGCACATCCCAGTTAGTGTAAGTTAGGGGTTAGGGAGCAGAGTGATTCGGGATGAAGCCACGTTCAGCCGCTGTGTTTACGTGACGTAGCCTGCATGGTAAATAACGTGGTTCCGGTTACCTTCTCCACCGTGGTGCACTTTAAAGGGAACAGTGTGGTTCGGGACACGTCCACAGTGGAATTGTGCTGATTAGTGTGCATGAATTGCGTCGTTAACGGAGCGTGAGGGTGTGATTTATTTGCACTCTGTGTGGTCGGCTGCTCAGATGCAGAACCTTATACAGAAGGCAACGTGTGGTTTGGGATGCTTTCCAAGCAAAGTGTGGTGCACATTGTAATAAACAGTGTGTGGTTTGGAAGTGATTACTGTGATTACATACACTAAATAATAATTGTATTGTGGTTTGGGATACATCCACGATGACTATCATATTCCCGTGATTATGAGGATAATCCCGTGTTTGTCCTAGGGACAAATCCAGAGTCGACGTTTGTGTGGACACAATAGATTCTAAAGTGAATAGAGTGTGGTTTGGGATGCATCGGAAGGCCGGTGTGGTGCCCATTGTGGTGAATAGTGTGTGGGTTGTGACACATCCACCGTCGACTATGATGATTAAATCACTAAATAAGCAGCGATAACAGCGTGCTCTGGGAAACGTGTATGGTGTTTATTAGCACGAGTCTACTGTTGTAGGCTTTATGTGCACTATATAGTGAAAAGCGTGTGGTTTGGGAGGTTACCCCAATCTACTGTTATAGACTTTGCATGCACTATATAGTGAACAGTTTGTGGTTTGGGATGGTACCTTAGTCTACTGTTATAGACATCATATTGCACTATATAGTGTGTGGTATGCACTATATAGTGAGCTGAGGTGGTTTGGAAGGTTACCCTCATCTACCGTTATAGACTTTATTTGCACTATATAGTGAACAGCATGTGGTTTGGGAGGTTACCTTAGTCTACTGTTATAGACTTTATGTGCACTATATAGT
>JAFMOD010000110.1:365139-379832 GCA_019802435.1 Corydoras maculifer
AACACCACGACCATCAGTATCACCATCACCATGAGTACCACGACCATTATCACCACTATCGTCAGTACCGCACCCATTACTACCACCACCATTACCACTACCATCAGTACCATCAGTACCATTATCAGAACCAATACCAGCATCCCTGCCATCAGTACCACTATAAGTAACAGCACCAGCACCACCACCATCAGCACCATCACCATCAATACCAGTATCAGTACCACCATAAACTGCCTCAAATCCACAGAATTCACAAGTCACAATTGTTGTCATCCCTTTTATTTTTGAGGATGACAAACATATAATTACAAAATGTGGGGGAAAAAAAGAAACACATCTCTAACATCCCATTCAGAGTGTGTTATTTTATTGAGTCCTTATTCTGCAGCTGTAACAACTTTCACATTTCCTCTAAGAGTTTCTTCAGTAGCTCACAATCGCCTTTCTAGTTCATCCCAAAGGTGATGGATGGGGTTGAGGTCAGGCTTCAGGTGCCGGCCAGAAATTCGATTCCACACCAAAAACACCTGCCTTTTTAATTTTAATAATAATTAATAATTACTAGGCGGCACGGTGGCTTAGTGGTTAGCATGTTCTCCTCTCAGCGCTAGGGATTCCCGGTTCGAATCCCCATCTGGGTGGAGTTTCCATGTTCTCCCCGTGTCTGCGTGGGTTTCCTCCGGGTTCTCCGGTTTCCTCCCACAGTCCAAAAACATGGATCGAGTTAATTGAATTCTCAAAATTGCCCCATATAGAGTGTGTGTGTGTCTGTGTGAGTGAGTGTGACCAGATGGATTGGCGCCCTGTCCTGGGTGTATCTGCCCAGCGCCCGAGACGTTCTCCCCTGGATGGGCATGAGGAACCCCACCGCGACCCTAATAGAGGATAAAGTGGGAGATAATGAATGAATGAATAATAATTACTATATCGCACAAATGTCTACATGTCTGACTTCCCTTTAATTAAAAGAACCGATGATCACTATTAAAACATCGGCGTCACGGTTCAGTCAGCCGCTTCACAGTTTAGCGTCACCTCCAAACTTCTTTAATGAGTTACATAAGATAAAGTCAGAAGTGCGGGGCAGAGCCATACTGCGGTACACAATCGATTTCTGAATATTCATGGCCTCGTTAGCTGTCCTCGCTTCACCGCCGTTCTATATTTAAATAAGGCCAGGAGATTAGCGATGCGAAAATGCTAATGATTTAGCAATGATTTAATTCCCTCTTATGATAATTACAGAAATGCAGTGAGTTTTATATTAAAGCTTTAAAGTCAAATAAAAGCACAAAATGTGTTTCATAATACAGACCCATTCTCCCCCCCCCCCCCCCCCCGCGCTTTTCATTCCTCTGAAGACTATTAGCATTAGCATACATTATAGCTCACCTGTTTCATTTACACAGAAACATTTCCATAATGTACACACACATCACTGATGTTAAATTCTGTAACACCACAGGTTAAAATAAACTCAGCCTGACCCTGGTTCAAACACACACACACACACACACACACACACTCACGCAATACCAACTTAGTGTTTAATACAGTAATGGGCTTTTAGCTACAGTTAGCCACTAGCCACGGTGCTGTACATGTTTAAAAGTGTTATTATTAATATTAATGCAGTTTTGACTAAACACACATTCCATGCACCAACTTTGTCGGATTCCTCTGATTATAATGTGGGGCAAAACATTGCAGGGTCAAATGGCACTCTCCCCGTTAGCGCTACGCTACACTGGAAAGCGTACTTACTGCGAAAGAGGAGCAATTTAGATAATTCGATGTTCGCTGATGTACGAAACTCAGCATATACAGGACAGTATGTTACATAAACTCTTATATTCCACATAAGGTCTGAGGCGGCTTTGTCTTTAATTTGGAAAAAACTAGAATGTGTTTGTAACCATAACATATAACTTGTCGAGATCAGGGTTCTACGTCATGGTCCTCATCACTTATCTTCGCAAACTCTCTGCCATGTTCCTGGACCTGCTGAGACTCTCTGTACATGGCACTATAATGCACAAGAGTACCAGAACTAAACCCAGAACCAGGCCACTATTCCATGACTTCTCCACCCCATGCTGTATCGTTGACTCCTTTTTTTTTTTTTTTTTGTATATAAAAAAGGCAGTGGTTAGTGCTTCATCCTCCCAACAGCAAGAAGGAGTCTGGGTTGGATGAGCACAGGGAGTATGCATGTCCTCCCTGTGCCAGCATCCCTTACATGCATTTCAGCAGTGGGTGTTTGTTTATAAAGAATGCACACTCAGTGTTATCTCTTCATACCAAGTGCAATGAAAGTACAACACACGGACAAGAGTGTTGGGACCTCCACANATATAAAAAAGGCAGTGGTTAGTGCTTCATCCTCCCAACAGCAAGAAGGAGTCTGGGTTGGATGAGCACAGGGAGTATGCATGTCCTCCCTGTGCCAGCATCCCTTACATGCATTTCAGCAGTGGGTGTTTGTTTATAAAGAATGCACACTCAGTGTTATCTCTTCATACCAAGTGCAATGAAAGTACAACACACGGACAAGAGTGTTGGGACCTCCACACATTACACCCATGGTAGCATTCATGACGTCCAGACTTCAAATTTTGGCCTTCAACAGGAAATTAAAGGGTGTCTTGGAGTATTTGTCCGTCATCAAGCATTCATAAGGTCGAACGATGCCCTTAGTCTTCATTCTGGGTCCTTCCAATGGTGTTTAATGGGGTTGAGGCTCATGCTTATACAGAAATAAGCCTTCCCCAAAACGTTCCCTTAATGTTGTAATTCCATTTATCCATTATCTTCCAATTAATCCTTTATTAGGGTCACAGGGGGGCAGTTCCCAATGGAGATTGTCTCGGGTGCTGGGCAGATACACCCAGGACAGGATGGCGATCTATCGCTAGGCACACACTCACTCACACACACACACACACACTCTATATGGTGCAATTTGGAGAATTCAATTGACCTTGATCCATGTTTTTGGACTGTGGGAGGAAACCGGAGAACCCGGAGGAAACCCACGCGGACACGGGGAGAACATGGAAACTCCACCCAGATTGGGATTCAAACCGGGAGTCCCAGCGCTGAGAGGAGAACATGCTAAACCACTAAGCCACTGTGTTGTAATTGTGGGACTAAATGAAACTCCCCAATTACTGATTAAGAGGTGGATCTCAATACTTGATGGAGTGTTTAATCTGATGGTGAAGCGAACCTTTTTCTTCCAGGACGAATGGATTTGTGGCCTCGGGCCGTCAAACACAAATAGAACTTGCTAGAACGCTTTCCGGTAGTGCACTCAGCCGTCGGCTCCCTAGTGCGCACTACAGCTGGCAGTCACGCACCTTACCGACGGAGCCATGAGAGACATTTAATTTCTCATTGCAGGAGTAGAGCCGCTGGAGATCTCTCCACTTTCCAGAAGTCCTTTTTACTGCAAACTTTATGGGTCCTGCTCATTTTTATATCCAATAAGCTCGCGGGCAGACAGGTAGCCCGGGCAGGAAGCGCACCCGACGCGGGGGCCACTACTTCCTCCCTCTCGCCGCGTCCCGGCCCTGTTCCAGGACGAGGCGAGATTTGTGTGACATTTCGTCAGGAGGACATCAGGAGATAAAATGTCACTTAGGATAATGTCCTCGCCCTTAAGGTGCGAATTATATTTGGCTGATTTATAATCTGTGAATTAGGGACTCACTCATTTTCTAATTTAATTCCATCTCCAATGGAAAAATGTTCACTCTGAGCTAAATTGGCGAATAATGTCGCTAATTCAAATGCAGATGAAATTTCCATTCAGTGCCGGTGATTGACGAGTCCCCGGTGCCCCGTTGGCGTAATAACGGAAGCGGCCGAGGGAAAGGTAGATATTTCACATTGGCGGCGCCCCATCATGCGCTGGTTTAATAGTGCCTCTGCCCTTCCTCCTTGCGCCACGCGTGTCTGAGGCACGGCCTTCTCTCCCCGCATCCCGTTATGTTCTTTATATTCCTCCCAAATAGGACGGCAGTCAGAGAAACTGCACCAGTTGATTTAATGAAGGGTAAATGTCAAGGTAATTAGGTGGCGGCGTGGGTTAAAAGCAGCTTTAAATTCTCCGGCGGTGAACGGTGACATTCTCACGCTTAAGGACGTATAAAAATGCAGTAAATAAAAAGCTCCCATACGGCTGAGCCTCTCGTCGGGCGTCCGAAGCTCCATCCGCCATGACGTTGGTTTTCACCGCCAACTGGCCATGGAGCAGAAATGGAAGAGGGCGTGTTCGCCTCTCAACGCTAGGGATTTCTGGGTGGAGTTTCCATGTCCTCCCTGTGTCCGCGTGGGTTTCCTCCGGGTTCTCCAGTTTCCTCCCACAGTCCAAAAACATGGATCAAGTCAATTGAGTTCTCCAAATTGCACCATATAGAGTGTATTGGGAGTGAGTGTGTGCCCAGAGATAGTTTGGCGTCCTGTCCTGGGTGTATCTGCCTGGATGGGCATGGGGAAACCCCCCCCCCTAATATAGGATTAAGCGGAAGATAGTGGATGGATGGAATGGACATCAACCCCCCCACTGTAGAGTGTTGTACCTTATGGTTTTTGGGATTTGTATTTTGGGATTCATCTCCAGTGGAATTGTGGGATAGCGGGTTGTAAGCATTATAAAGCGGGAACAGTGAGTTGGAACCTATAGATCTGATCTGAGCCACAATGCAACCGCTTCCGCCGATCTGCCCCTGGCTAAAACTCAGCCCCGGCTGAACTCATTTCGGACGGAATTAATGCGATTAATTGTGGAACAAACTCGGCACTAAGCGAGCCGACTAATTTTGCCTGTTTTTTTTTTTTTTTTTTTTTGCACGAATTATTAAATTATTAATGTGGGAGAAAATGTGCCATATGCTCCCGCCACATCCATCCACCCGCTCAGACAGAGGAATAGCTCAGAAGAGCCGAAGAAGATATACTGCCCTGTTAATCAGAGCTGGACCAGATTGGGGGTGGGAGGGGTTAATTACACTTCAAGCAACCCCGAGGGTAAGAAGGGAAAAAAAAAAAAAAAGGCTTACAAGCCTTTATTTGGAAAGTGTTTAAAATCTGACAGACAGGGTTCGTATCAGATCGGTACGGGGTTCCAATTTAATTCTTTTCGGGTTCTGGTTGACATTTAGAGCTGAAGCTGGAATACGGCACTCATCGGTCAAAAGTAAAATGGTCCAAGTACCCAAAATGCACAGGGCACCCAGTACCCAGCTTCCTCAGTTCTTCGGTTAGTCAATGAGGAACGTGTCCACTGGGATGTCACCTGGTTTTCCTACTCTACACTTCCCAATATTCCTAATGTTACATGCCCAGTGTCCACTGGACTCAAGTGGTGCCAATTAGTTCCAGCGCTTAATACCAAATGTTTTAGGTCCCAAGTAAAGAGTGTTCTCTGTGATTCTAGTCCTCCTGCTTGGCTTAAAAGTTCCAGGTAGTCCCACTGTTCCCAGTTTTAAGCATATTGGCACCAGTGTTGCCAGTGCTTGTTAGTTCTAGTGTCTAATGGTGCCCATCATTGCCCACGATGCTGTTTCCTCTAGTTCCAAAACCTCAGCGTTCTCATATCTCATATTAAGCGACCGATTTCTTTAGTACTAATTGTTGGCAGTGGGTGTTTGTAGTATTGGATGGTATAAGGGCTTAATGTTTCCAGTGTACTATGTACTTAGTGCCCAATCGTTTCAGTACTTAAAGTTCATTGCCCATTGATTTGAGTATTGAATGGCGTTGGGGCCAAATGGGGCCAGTGATCAATGCTGCCAGTTCCCAGTGTTTCCAACACCATACTGCCGGGTTCAATTCTGCAATTTCACAAGATTCCCACTGTTATTCTGTCCTAATGCACCAGGCGCCAAAAATTCTAGAACTTACTTCATTTTGTTGCTCTATATTTCCAACCAGGGGCACGGTGGCTTAGTGGTTGGCATGTTCTCCTCTTAGCACTAGGGATTCCCGGTTCGAATCCCCATCTGGGTGGAGTTTCCATGTACTCCCCGTGTCCGTGTGGGATTCCTCCGGGTTCTCCGGTTTCCTCCCACAGTCCAAAAACATGGATCAGGTCAATTGAGTTCTCCAAATTGCCCCATATAGAGTGTATTTAAGTGAGTGAGTGTGTGCCCAGCGATGGATTGGCGCCCTGTCCTGGGTGTATCTGCCCAGCGCCCAAGACGTTCTCCCCTGGATGGGCATGGGGAACCCCCCCGACCCTAATAGAGGATAAAGATAATGAATGAATGAATGAATGAATGAATGAATATATTTCCAACCTTTATAGTTGCCTAATATTACTATGATTCCATGCGCCAATATTGAATGTTTCTTGCAGTCAGTGTTCATTGTAACTTGTATTGCAGTGCCCTCAAGGTCAGCAGTGTTACAATGATCTCTCTCTTTCTCTCTGTGTCACTGTGGAGTGATTCCTGAACTGCTATGATGTGCAGTGATCTCATAATCATGCTGCAGACAGGAAGAAAAGCAGCACCATCTAGTGTTGCAGCCCGAATTCGACTCAGAAGCTTCACAGAGGTGATGCTGTACATCATGGGCTCTACAGTCTCAGGCGTCGGGTTGATGATGCTGAGGCCTCAGAGATTGAGATGAGTGGGGAGTGGATGGGAATGAAGCTGAGGAGCATGATGAACGACTGCATTTCAATTCAGTTTTCCTGAATTCATTCGTCTGAATTCCACACACAGCTCCGGGAAACAGACTGTGTTTTATTTACGGTGTGTACAAAAGCCGTGAACAGACACCCACTAATTAATAAGAGGAAGCTGAAAGTGAAACGTATGTAAATGTGCAGACGCATCAACCGTGCTGTCGATGTTCTCAGTAAGTCAGAGTTAGATGTGGGAGTTTTCCATGTAATTCAGCACCCTGTGTTTTATTATTGGGTGCTTTGCATTTCCTGGTGCTAAACAAATTCAGATTATACATGCAAAAGCACAGCTCTAACACGACACTGTAAACACACACACTCACACACACACGCACACAAAACTACAACCATGCATTATCATTCAGAAAACCCGGATTTTTAAACTTTTTTTTGGCTCCCCGTCAGAATAATGTCCTACTTTTAACCCTAAACCCGGTGTGTTTCAGTCCCCCGGTGCATCAGCGTTGTACGAGAACCCGCTCGGATCTGTGTTCCACAGGCCATTACTTCTAATGTGCAGCATTTCCCTCTGACCCGTGTTTTCTGTGGCCTATTTTTCCCGTTCGCCGTGTTTATAGTGCTTAATGTTTGCATGACATCACAAGTGGCCTTCAGACACAGCGGAGAACATGAACCAAAATGGAACACGAAGCTTTTATTCAAATTAAAAATCAGTAATTATCATCCAAAGAGATTTAAAGAGATTTCTCTAATGTTCCAGGGACGTGCCGGGTCACTGCGTCTCCTCGTGAAGACGGCGGCGGCGGCGGCGGCGCACGGAGGCTGGGATTACATTCAGACTGCATCAGATTTGAGTGAGCGGTGAGTTAAACATACACAACTCTGACCTGAGAGCTGTCCACTTCCTTCATCTGATTGCCTCATTAGCCTGGTTGCCGGAGATTAAAAGGTTGGGCAGTAATTATAACATCAATGGGGACACACACACACACACAAACACACACACGCACTGCCACATTAAAACAAATTTCTTAATTGTCATTGTGATTAAAGGAGCTATAATAATTGTGTGTGTGTGAGAGAGAGAGAGAGAGAGAGAGAGAGAGAGAGAGAGAGAGAGAGAAAGGTCAAAGCCCTCTGACTTACACTTATTGTTGTGTGACAGCACACCTGCTGCAAGGAGCTATATTGTTTGGGTTTTATTTGGGATTGCAATTCATTCATTCATATATTATTCATATATTCGATATCATTCATTCATCCATGCCCATCCAGGGGGGAACGTTTCGGGCGCTGGGCAGATACACCCAGGACAGGACGCCAATCTATCACTTACACACACTCACACACTCTATATGGGGCAATTTGGAGAGCTCAATTGACTTGATCTATGCTTTTGGACTGTGGAAGGAAACCGGAGAACCCGGAGGAATCCCACACAGACACGGGGAGACCATGGAAACTCCACCCAGATGGGGATTTAAACCGGGAATCCCCAGTGCTGAGAGAAGAACGTGCTAAACCACTAAGCCACCGTGCCGCCCTGGGATTGCAATTCATTCATTCATTCATTATCTCCCGCTTTATCCTCTATTAGGGTCGCGGTGGGGTTCCCCATGCCCATCCAGGGGAGAACGTCTCGGGCGCTGGGGAGATAGACCCAGGACAGGGCGCCAATCCATCGCTGGGCACACTCTCACTCACACAGACACACTCTATAGGGGGCAATTTTGAGAATTCAATGAACTTGTTCCATGTTTTTGGACTGTGGAAGGAAACCAGAGAACCCGGAGGAATCCCACACAGACACGGGGAGACCATGGAAACTCCACCCAGATGGGGATTTAAACCGGGAATCCCCAGTGCTGAAAGGCGAACGTGCTAAACCACTAAGCCACCGTGCCGCCCTGGAATTGCAATTATACAGGGAATTTTATACACACACACACACACACACACACACACACAAATATACACACACCAAGACAAACTATCAAAACTGCAATCAGACAGACACATTCACAACAAAGAGGTTTAAACTAATATCGGGACTCTGGAAGGAAACCGGGTTTCCCGTATCCTCTCACTGTACACTCTGTTACACACCTCCACCTCGCTGCTCCACCTCGTGGATGGAGAATCAGAGACAGTAGGTCACCGTTTGTGTTAGTCATCCTCTCATCCTTCATTAGTGAACACAGGATGCTTTGTATGATACAGGGGTGGTTGGATATTTCTGATTGATGGACCGTCCTCAGTCCACTAAGGGGTTAAATACTCGAGCAGCACTCGAGCACACCCCCACCACCACATCAGTGCCACTGCAGGACTGACAGCTGAGTGTGATACTATTAACTTGTTTATAAATATTAAAATCTATGGCTTGTTTGATGCATGGTGTGTGTGTGTCGTTTGCATTACTGCTCTCTTTGTTTATTTGTATAGATTGAAGGTTAAGTTTGCTGATCAGCGATAACATCCAGATGTAAATGTATAAATCGGTTCTACTTCTGGTGCCGGACTCTTATCTCGTCGCACTTGCGCTGGTTAATGGCGACACATTTGCATTCTGCTTTTGCATCCCAATTCCGATGTTTCTGAAAATTGCAAATCCCACAAATGCTGCAGTGAAGGTAACAATACTGTGCTGGCAGTACGGCATGGGAAGCCTGATGAATGTCCCTGTGGTCCACACCCACGCATCACACCTGCTAGACAGTGATGTCATAACATCGAGAGTTACGAGATTCCTATACGAGATCATGGGAGTCAATGGGAATATAATCTGCGCTGAGTGATGCTGCACCTGCATCAACTATATCTTTAAAAAAAACATGGGTTTAAGTCACTGGTTTGGTGAACCGGGGTATGGCAGTGTTGAATTAGCATGTTCTCCTTCACTCCTTTCAGAAGGATGTCTGCACACAACAGCAATCGTGTTGGAAAACAGCAATCGAGTTGGGTTCTTCATCCCATTCTTGTGCATCAGTCAAGTTCTTCCACATCAGACCCACTCACCCATGTCTTTAGGACCTTCCCCAAACTGTTTGCTCTCACAAAGCGGGACATCTGGATAAAAAGAATAAAAACACACGATCGCCTCTCAGCGCTAGGGATTCCCGGTTCGAATCCCCATCTGGGTGGAGTTTCTATGTTCTTCCCGTGTCTGCGTGGGTTTCCTCCGGGTTCTCCGGTTTCCTCCCACAGTCCAAAAACATGGATCAAGTCAATTGAGTTCTCAAAATTTCCCCATATAGAGTGTGTGTGTGAGTGTGTGCCCAGTGATAGATTGTCGCCCTGTCCTGGGTGTATCTGCCCAGCGCCCGAAACGTTCTCCCCTGGATGGGCATGGGGAACCCCACCGCGACCCTAATAGAGGATAAAGCGGGAGATAATAAATAAATGAATATAATTAAATTGTTGGCGACACGCTGGCTTAGTGTTTAGCATGTTCCCCACTCAGCACTAGGGATTTCCCAGTTCGAATCCCCGTCTGGGTGGAGTTTCCATGTTCTCCCCATGTCCACGTGGGTTTCCTCTGGGTTCTCCAGTTTCCTCCCACAGTCATGAACATGGATCAAGTTAATTGAATTTCCCAAATTGCCCCACAGAGTGTGTAAGTAAGTGTGTGCCCAGCGATAGATTGGCGCCCTGTCCTGGGTGTATCTGCCCAGCACCCGGAACGTTCTCTCCCCCCCCTCCCCGCAACCCTAATAGAGGATAAAGTGAAAGATAATATAATTATATAATGCATATAATTAAATTGTTTAAAAAATTTTAAATGTAAGGTGTTTGATTCTGTTCTCAACGTATGATGATCTGATTACTAATCCTGTATTGATTAACACTAATAAGTGATAAACTGTGTTTAAAAAAAAACATTAAATGAATATTAATCTGTCGTTTGCATCGAGTGATGCTGAGTCACTATCTGAACCAACATCTATTCAACTCCGGGGAAGATTTTTCTATGGTTCTTCCCTAGTTTTTTCTCTTCTGTTCTCATTCTTTTAGCAATTTAACCACCAAAACCACCCCATTTCACTAATTAATCACATTTTTAAAATCTAATTTACTCATGGAGGTGATGCGTTTTATTCAGCTGCTTGTTTTGCTGTTGCAAGCGTTCCCAGCACACAGAAAAAAAGGCCTTCGAACGGATGATTTAACCCACTCGCAGGCACAGTTTTTACCTGACTGCGCTGTTTTGCTTACAGTTTGTATAAATAACTGATGTTCTTTGGTTGCAACCACCTGATTTTTCAGTTCATTTGAAGTTAAACAGCACTCTCTTGCTCAGCCGTGTAACTCTGGTGCCCGGGCTGTGTGTTTCCACAGATCAGCTTTGTTTATGAAATCCATTTATTTTATTTTATTATTATTTTTTTTTTATTCAGCCTAATCACCCGGAATGGCAGGAAACCCAACCAACACCGTGCGTAAATAAAGCCATTTCATAGAAGCCATTAAAAAGGTGCTTAAGAAAGCACTTTCCTGTCATCGTAGACTGGGAATGTTTAATTTATGGAGTTTGGCATGTTCTCTATCGGTCTCCGTGAGCTTGCATTAAGTTTCTCGTGCATCTGATGAGTTCAGAACGAGGTGACCCGCTAATGTTTGGCTAGTGCGGTGTAATTTTATGACTATACATTCAATCAGTCAATCGTATTGTTTGGTTATTGTGTCTTTCATCTGTGTGTGTGACGTTTATCTCCATATTACAAATTTAAAAAAACAAACAAACGTGAATTCAAACGAAGATCATAATTTAATGTCACGTATAGCGGCGATCAACACGTGCTCGCCGATTAAACTCGTTGTCACTGCCGCCATCTACAGGTGACACGCGGAGCTGCAGGTCACCTCAACGTCTGTGGTGCCTTCTTTCCGACAAATTTTGCGGTGAAAATGAGGTCGTAAACCATCATTCAGGTGTCGATTATTAATGTTTAGGATCTTTTTAGTGTTCATAAAGACGGGCAGATCCTTCTGGAGGTCAAAACCCACTCGATATGGCTGAAACACACATACAGAAAAAGCCAGAGCGTGGCAGTGTGAGTGGGTGTGTGTGTGTGTGTGTGTATAGATGTGTGGGTGTGTAGGAGAGAAGGGCAGGCAGAATGTGATCGTTGAGTGTTTGTGCAGAACCCTGGTAATGAGTAAACAGATTAAACTGATAAAGTTTAGTATCCTCTTTCAACTCAAGTGAAAGTGCAATAGAAATGTCATTTGTATAACCGCCGGGTGTAAAAAATAACTCCCCGCATTGTTGTTTTGCTCGGAGGTTAGGCAAATCTCAGGCAAATGCCGCGTTTCTTCTTTATTCGGACCCTTCATTTGAACTTAGGATTGTGGTTTATTAAAAAATGAAAATGGCCTCCTTTGCATACGTATCAGATTGGGGGCCGAGCGACGCTTTAGGGCCTCATTGGGCCTCATTGTGTGCACGGTTATGGGGAGAGTTTTGAGGAAGAGATGGTAATTATGGAAGGACAATAAAATATCATATATTACACCCGGGCTCGGCGGCGTTTCTGTTGCTTATTTGCATTTAAACAGTAGAGGAGCGCAGGATCGGTTATTTGCTGTGGGCCGATTATTTATGCACAAATGACTTCTGACCTGAAATCAGTTTAATGAAATAACGAGGTTTCATGTCGAAACGAGGCCCGAAAGTGGAGCGCATCCCGACATTAGGATCGTGACTCGTTCAAAAAGGAAATAATTAAGACGACGTGCTGCACCCATCACGAGGGTTAATTGGACCCATCAGGGATCAATTGGATCCCAAACCTTATTTCGTGGGTTAATGGAATAACTACGTCACATTTTCTGAAATGCATCACCCTCGACTTACATGTCACCCCGACTTGCCTCCTTGTCAGTATTTGCTGACTTCAGGAGGATGCAGACTGGAAGGAGAAGGAGGAGGAGGAGGATAAGGCCATATAAGAACTCCTGCCTGAGGTTCCCCAACCAGGTCCCTCATCGCATGGTGGAATAGCACCTGCCTCACAAGCGTATTAAGTAAAATTGCCTAAAATATAATATTCATTCATTCATTATCTCGCTCTTTATCCTCTATTAGGGTCCCCATGCCCATCCAGGGGAGAACGTTTCGGGCGCTGGGCAAATACACCCAGGACAGGGCGTCAATCCATCGCTGGGCACACACTCACTCACACAGACACACTCTATATGGGGCAATTTGGAGAATTCAATTGACTTGATCCATATTTTTTGGACTGTGGGAGGAAACCGGAGAACCCGGAGAAAACCCACGCAGACACGGGGAGAACATGCAAACTCCACCCAGATGGGGATTCGAACCGGGAATCCCTAGCGCTGAGAGGAGAACATGCTAAACCACTAAGCCACCGTGCCGGCCCTAAAATATAATATTGTCTGTTAAATTTGATCATTTTTTATGTTAAAATAAGTGAGTGCTCCTTCAATTTTTCACAAAATAAAAAATTTTCACACTCGGCCGGCAAAAATGTTAGCTCATGTAGTTGTAGTTCTCAACTTACAGACTGTAGTCCATCTGTCGGTCTTCATACTTTGCTCTCAAATGATGAGGTGGATGATCTTCAGTACTGCATTGACACTGACGTGGTGGTGGCGGTGGTGTGTTAGTGGATCAGACACAGCAGTGCTGCTGGGGTTTGAACCCTGTATCCATTCACTGTACGCTCTCTTACACACCTCCACCTCACTGCTCCACCTTGTGGATGTAGAGTCAGAGACAGTAGGTTGCTGTTGCTGTGCAGTTTGTTGCAGGATGTTGGTGGAGGGACACGGTTTACAAACTCCATCAGCACTGCTGGGTCTGATCCACTTGTGCCAGCACACCCAAACTAACACACCACCACCACCACCACCAGGTCAGTGTCACCCCTCTTTATTTTAGCAGTTCCCATTTAGAGTCACGTCAGCAGATCATTATCCTCCATCTCACCACCTGCACCCATAAACCTCCTCTCTGGCCCTTCTCTCCTCCGGTGTGGCTTCGAAACGTCGTGGTCTCATTCAGTCCCAGCAGTTTGGGGTTCAGTGATCTATGCTCAAGTGTTTAAAGTGCTGAGGCTCGAATCATCAATCATCAAGTTTACAGTGGAACGTATGCAGGAGAACGTTTTCCCTCCAGCAGTGGCCTTGTTTATGGTATGGATTAACAGAAAACCTGCTCCCTAAACCCCATGAGCTCGCTCAGGTATTTTGGACCCGATCCAAGTCGTTTGTTCAATGTTTTAGAGAGAACCTTCTGCAGATTTGTGAGATGTAACCAGTGCATGTTCCATAACACCGCTCTGAACACGTCCTCTCTCGTAGCTGCTCTGATGTAGGAACCATGCTGTAATTCATTCAGTCTTCCTGTCAGGACGACGTCAGTGTGATCTAACCCTGAGATTAAAATTATGATGCGTCTTCAAAGCTTGGCAGTCTTATAAATCTGGAGGGCACAGTCTTCTAAAGCTCATAATCTGCAGGATCTTCAACATAAACCATTTAATGAAACACAGAAATTAAAAAGAAAAAAAAAACATTAACCCTTCGAGATTGTCTCTCTTGGAGATTGTTCAAATTTATGGCCAAAAATGTTTGAATGGACTTTGTGCCCCGGGACACTGACACAGTCCCCAAACTGTTCACACAGGGTTGAAATGCTAAGTAGTAGTAAGGGGTGTGTCCCAATACTTCACTCCATTTTTTTGCCTATACTTTAATTTTGTGTATATATATATATATATATATATATATATATATATATAAAGGCGGCACGGTGGCTTAGTGGTTTAGCACATTCGCCTCTCAGCGCTAGGGATTCCCGGTTCGAATCCCCATCTGGGTGGAGTTTCCATGTTCTCCCCGTGTCTGCGTGGGTTTCCTCCGGGTTCTCCGGTTTCCTCCCACAGTCCAAAAACATGGATCAAGTTAATTGAATTCTCAAAATTGCCCCATTTAGAGTGTGTCTGTGTGAGTGAGTGTGTGCCCAGCGATGGATTGGCGCCCTGTCCTGGGTCTATCTGCCCAG
>JAFMOD010000110.1:379977-391707 GCA_019802435.1 Corydoras maculifer
CTCCACCCAGATGGGGATTCGAACCAGGAATCCCTAGTGCTGAGAGGAGAACGTGCTAAACCACTAAGCCACCGTGCCGCCATATATATATATACGAAATAAAAAAATATGTAAAATAAAAATACAAATATCTTTATCTATAGAAATATTAATATATATATATATATATATATATATATATATATATATATATATATATATATATATATACACAATGAATTTATAATTATACTTTTTTAGACCTCTTAATGTCATTTTAATATTCATAATATTCATTATAACAGTAACTGATTGGTTTCTATGAACTTATTTGCTGTTAGGAAATCAATAAAACATGGATCTGACCGGTTGTGTGCCAAGTCGCATGGGATTGGGCGTCATTTTAAATATTTCTGAAGCTCATAAGTCATTTCCAATGTAATCTAAAAAAAATAAAAAGAAACGAGGAGAGTGTGGAAGCAGCAGGTGAAAGTTTAGAGCTCTGATGATCATCAGCAGTTCAAAACAAGGCCCCATTTTCTATGAACAGAACGTTTTCTCCGGTCCAGTTTCACTTAATATGATTATTTCATTTCATCATTAATATTTACAGTATAATAACCTTAATAATCTCCACCTACGAGTGACACAAGGACCAGAGGAGCCAACCAGCATGGTCTCAATAACAAAACCATCAACATTGATAAGTGTCTTTTACTTAAATATCAAACAGAGAAGTTTCTGAAACCTTGTATTTAAAAAAAAAAAAAAAAAAAAGCTTTAAAACAAAAACATTGGAACAATTAGATTTATATGTTTTAGAGTGTGAGGGTTGGCTGGGGAGGGGGGTTATAGGTGTAATATTAATCCCTTATTGCGTTACATGAGTGAATGAGTAAACGGCGTGTGATGCTGCGAGTCTTATCAGAGTGCAAACAGCAATCCGCTTCGTAAAATAAAATCCCAAGCTGTAAAGTTCAGCCCAAAACCAAGTGTGCACAGAAGATTTACGAACACACCCTGACGTCCCGTCGCTGACTCATTTGCGTACATGTGTACACAATAAAATCTGGAGTATGGGCGGAGGGCGCGAGGCAAGGATCGCGAAGTTTGTGCTCAGGGTAATCCCCCACATTTTCAGTCATATTAAAGCATCCCAATGTGTTTGATCCATAGAAATGTGTTAAATGGGTTAAAGGGCCTTTATTTAAATATCAGTTCGATTTATTAATTAATTAGCAGTCTTATTATTGATTTAATAAGTGACTATTTTCATTCATCTGCATCATTGTTAGGATTTTTAGGCGACACTTAAAATGGCAGTAAAAACCCCCATCCTTAACACACACACATACACACACACACACACACACACACACACACACACACACACACACATACACACACACAAACAGGCCTAAACTAAATCTCTCCAGTTGCTTTTCTCTCAACCGGGTCATCACACACATACACACACACACATACATACACACATTTATCATGCAATTACCGTGTTAAGGCCGTGTTTCTCATCCCACCCCATTCATTCATTCATTCATTCATTATCTCCCGCTTTATCCTCTATTAGGGTCGCAGTGGGGTTCCCCATGCCCATCCAGGGAAGAGCGTTTCGGGCGCTGGGCAGATAGACCCAGGACAGGGCGCCAATCCATCGCTGGACACACTTACTCACACAGACACACTCTATATGGGGCAATTTGGAGAACTTAATTGACCTGATCCATGTTTTTGGACTGTGGGAGGAAACCGGAGAACCCGGAGGAACCCCAAGCGGACACGGGGAGGACTTGCAAACTCCACCCAGATATGGATTCGAACCGGGAATCCCTAGCGCTGAGAGGCGAATGTGCTAAACCACTAAACCACCGTGCCGCCCTCCCGCCCCATTATTACCCATAATTACTCACATTTCACGCCTCCGGGTTCTCCCAGATGGGTTCCCAGCATTTCATCATTTCACCCTAGAAAGAATGAAAGCACCCACAGAGGGGTCACGTTCTGCTTCCATCCATCGTATCTGTTGTGATTTGTGTGTTCACAAATCATCCCGTATTTATTTATTCCTCATTAAAAGGCGTTTAATTGGACCTGGCACCGAGTCAGTATTGAAGGATGATCTATGAAATTTGGTGACAGCACAATTAAATATATTATTTTTTTCTCGTCGTCTCCTTTAACTCGCGTCGTCACGACGGCGTGGAGCGAGTGCACCTGTTCCCAACAGGTTCCAGCTCTCTTCCTGTTTACGTTCTTGCTGCATGAATTACGCTCTGATCACAATCACAGTGCGTCCCATGAAGGGATGGGACAGTGCATCGTTTTCGCAATTAATTGTGATCTAAAAACGTTACAACACATTCATAACGTAGGAACGCGTGATTTCTGGCACATTTTTGGTAACGTACCTTATTGCATAATAATCAATAATAATTGAATGATGGTGATTATTTCTCAGACAATTATTATTATTATTATTATTATTATTATTATTATTATTGGCGGCACGGTGGCTTAGTGGTTTAGCACGTTCGCCTCTCAGCGCTAGGGATTCCCGGTTCGAATCCCCATCTGGGTGGAGTTTCCATGTTCTCCCCGTGTCTGCGTGGGTTTCCTCCAGGTTCTCCGGTTTCCTCCCACAGTCCAAAAACATGGATCAAGTTAATTGAATTCTCCAAATTGCCCCATATAGAGTGTGTCTGTGTGAGTGAGTGTGTGCCCAGCGATGGATTGGCGCCCTGTCCTGGGTGTATCTGCCCAGCGCCCGAGATGTTCTCCCCTGGATGGGCATGGGGAACCCCACCGCGACCCTAATAGAGGATAAGCGGGAGATAATGAATGAATGAATGAATGAATTATTATTATTATTATACCAGTGGGTGGCTTAGTGTTTAGCATGTTCTCCTCTCAGCGCTAGGAATTCCCGGTTCGATTTCCCAACCTGGGTGGAGTTTCCATGTTCTCCCCGTGTCTGCGTGGGTTTCCTCCAGGTTCTCCAGGTTTCCTTCCACAGTCCAAAAACATGGATCAAGGTCAATTGAATTTTCCAAATTGCCCCATATAGAGTGTGTGTGTGTGAGTGAGTGTGTCCCCAGTAATAGATTGGCGCCCTGTCCTGGGTCTATCTACCCAGCGCCCAAGAGTTTCTCCCCTGGATGGGCATGGGGAACCCCCCCCCCCCGCGACCCTAATAGAGGATAAAGCGGAAGATGATGGATGGATTATTATACCATCGCAATCTGTAATGGTCTCCAAAGATGGAGGTGTGAGGGTTCGACCTGAGCTGCCGTAGCCTGCTGTCCAACCAAATTTGGTGATGTACAGCATTTTTGACAGTGCTGTAACCTCTAAAGTGATTTGATGTTAGACGTAAAACCTGATGGTCAGCTGATGGATGACCGATGGATGGAACTGTACAGAGCTTTGCACTCGGCACATACCTGAATGTCAATTAGAAGTTCAATTTCTGCCAATTGGGAGGGTATCAAAGGAGACTGCCATCTGTGTGTGTGTGTGTGTGTGTGTGTGTGTGTGTGTGTGTGTGTGTGTGAGAGAGAGAGAGAGAGAGAAAGAGAGAGAGAGAGCAGTAGAGAGAGAGCGAGAGATTAAGCTTCTGTGACCCCGACATGAACTGGGGGAGACACATCACCCCACAGCAGGTGCAGCCAACAAAACAGACCTCTTCAGTAGCACATTGAGTCTGTGTCTATATACGTCTGTGTGTGTGTGTGTGTGTGTGTGTGTGTGTGCCCATTGGAGGCAATAGTTTGAATCCATTACCCTCGAGGTCCCTCCTCGACGTTCTTACAATTACCTGTATAGAAGAACAGGTGCGTCTCTGCTCTCTCAGGTTGATGGTGGGGGGGTGGGGGGGGGTGGGGGTTCTGTGTTAAAAGGTTCCTCATGAAAGAGAGGATTTCATTTGGAGCGAGCGGAACCCTCCCATGTCTGTGTCCTTTATTTATAGGGGGTTTTAATTGTAGATGAAGAGCAAAAGTACGTTTGAAATGGAACGTTTAGTTAAAACTCTACTGAGCGTCACGATTGGGTTCGAGCGGAACGAATCACACACACACACCCTTATACACACCTATATGCACACACACACACACACACACACACACACACGTAATTTACATCCGTATATTTACCATGGCTGTGGTGGATACTCGATTCTGATTGGATGATGATGCTTTGTTATTGTTACTATAAATAACAGACTTCTGACACAAACACATGGATTTTATTCAAAAGTCTTATTATTGTGTCAGATTATTAATTTCTTATTAGGATGTTCATTAAGATAAAATCCCCTAATCAGACTCACATGACGTGCTGGAGCCTATCCCAGCATGAAATATAGGGTACCGCTCTAGACAGGTCATACATCTCCCACCTGAAGCAGGGTTTGCGTGTTTATCCATTGTGGGAGTTAACCAGAGATCTCAAAGAAAGCCCTAGCACGCATGGGGAGAACATGCAAACTACACAGACAGGAAACCAAACCCTGGGACCTTCATGTTGTGAGGGACAGGTGGTGTTTACCTTACCTTATCTTAGCCAATCAGATTTCAGGACTGGAAGCCCATTCATTCATTCATTATCTTCAGCTTTATCCCATATTGGGGTCGCGGGGGAGGGGGGGGGTCCCCCATTCCCATCCCCATCCAGGGGAGAACGTTTCGGGCGCTGGGCAGATAGACCCAGGACAGGACGCCAATCCATCACTGGACACACACTCACTCACTCACACACTCTATAGGGGGCAATTTGGAGAATTCAATTGACCTTGATCCATGTTTCTGGACTGTAGAAGGAAACCTGGAGAACCCGGAGGAAACCCACGCGGACACGGGGAGAACATGGAAACTCCACCCAGATTGGGATTCGAACTGGGAATCCCCAGTGCTGAGAGGAGAACATGCTAAACACTAAGCCACTGTGCCGCCCAGGACTGGAAGTACCCCGTGTTTAATGTTTGTATTGTGTTTTAATTTGCACCGTGGTAAAATGAAGTCACGCTGCAGTCTGCAGTGCAGCTCAGTCCCGATGTATGTGTGTATATGAGGACAGGTGTGTGTGTGTGTGTGTGTGTGTGTGTGTGTGTGTGTGTGTGTGTGTGTCTGAGCGTCTCAGAGTCTTTCAGCTCCGTTACGCAGCTCGATCCCAAACAACGGCCCCATTGATCGCTCCTCTTCCGCCTCTAATCTCTCTGGATGCTGCCAAAAAGCAGAATTAGTTAAACTGCGGGACTTGTTGAGAGCAGCATGGAGGAGATTGAGAGAAAGATGGAGCAGGAGATGGAGTGACCCGATCGCCGAGGAGAAAAGCGGGCGAAAGAAACTGAACTCCGTCGGAAACAAAAAAAAACAAGAGGCGCACAATGACTGGTCTCCACGCACCACAAGTGGAGAGCAATTTGTTTCCTATAAAGGCTTCTGATTGTCCTGGGAGGTTTCCTTCCCACCACTCAGCTCCTCGCCCAAAAAAAAAAAAAAAAAAAAAAAAAAAAAAAGCCTGAAACAAACCTGGAACCGGCCGCCTTGATTATAAGAACTGTCTGAATCGTACCAACATCAGAGCAATAACGTGAAAAAAATGTGTATGTGCGTAATGTAAAAGATGGGAATGATGCTGGGGCCTATCCCTACCCTCACAGACCAAAAGACAGGGGGAATACCCTGAGCAGACGGCCAGTCAATCTGATTCATTCACACATACATTTAAACATGGCGTAGTTATAAGATGACTTGCATTCATTTACTTCCTCTGTGTGTGTGTGTGTGTGTGGTTTAGATTTCCAGGCTAAGAGCCACCTTTCACTAGGTTGAATCTAAAACAAGAACCCCCCAGCGGCTGTAGAACATGGTCCAGAGGGACACACACACACACACACACACACACACACACACTCTGTATGGTGTGTAATTTAGGCCGAGCGTGCACCTGTGTGAGTGAGGATGAGAACGTGTTCGTCACCTCCGACCCTCTGTGAACGTTTCTCCTGCAGACCTCTCGTGAAGCTTCATTCGGATTCAGATCAGCTGATTGATCAGATATCGGGTTCGTTTTCCAAACTGAGTAACGAACCGCAATTATACAGCCACTGAATAATAACACGAAGCACTTTACTGGTGTCCAGAGTTTAGGTTGAGGGCAACGTCTTAAGGCAGGGGTTCTCAGCAGGTCTCAACCCGGGACCCACAGGTTCTCACGGAATACAAACCAAACTCATTTATAAAAAAAACACACACACACACACACACACATGCATGCAAAGTGTGATAAAGCAAAATACTTACGTTTCACCAGCTTGCCTCTAAACATCATCACAAATTCAAAGAATAGGGTAACCGGCAAAAGAATGGCGGTTACCATGGCAACAAGAATGCTCCGAGCTTCTGACCCATTTTTATTTTATTTATTATTTTTAACAAGCTGAACGTGTGCGCGGCCCACCAGTTGAGAATGAACGGATTTCTCTTATTAGTGAGGACCTTCTATAAAAACATTAATTCATTCATTCATTATCTTCCACTTTGTCCTATATTAGGGGGGGGGGGGGGTTCCCCATGCCCATCCAGGGGAAAACATTTCGGGCGCTGGGCAGATACACCCAGGACAGGACGCCAATCTATCGCTGGGCACACAGTCACACAGAGACGCACACATACACACTCTATATGGGGCAATTTGGAGAACCAAAATGACTTGATCCATATTTTTGGACTGTGGAAGGAAACCGGAGAACCCGGAGGAAACCCACGCAAACATGGGGAGAACATGGAAACTCCACCCAGATGGGGATTCGAACCGGGAATCCCTAGCGCTGAGAGGAGAACATGCTAAACCACTAAGCCACCCTGCCGCCCCTCTATAAACACAATTCTACAAATATAAAACAGATGAACCTTTTAAGAGTATAAAGTTAAAAGATGTCATGTGAAGCCACGGGTCTCATCTTTCTTCAATTTGAGCATGAAAAAAGAAAATCCCACGATTCCGTCATACGGACATGTTTCTGACCTATGCAGACACAGAGAGAACATGCAAAACTCCACTTGGTAAGGATTGTGTCCTCCACACTGTTTATACTGCGCAGCGTGGCAGCTGACTGTACACCTAACCCCAATTGCTCCCTGGGCGGTGTGTACAGGGCTGCCCACCGCTCCCTTCACTCAGTGTGTGTGTGTGTGTGTGTGTGTGTGTGTCTTTCTCTGCACGGAATGTGTTAAATATGGAGGACACACTCCTCTGTGTGTAAGCACTGTAACACTTTATCCTTAAATTAAAACCTAATGTAGAAGTTTAAATAATGGTGTTAAAGCTCGTTAAACTTTTTATCTGCTTTAAATAACGATGCACTTCGTTACTGAGCAAAAGAAAAAAAAACAAAAAAAAAACCTCCTCAAAACACCTCGAAACCAACCAATCAGAACTCCTAAAGGTCAAGACTCAAGTGCCGAGGTCGAGGATCAATCTGCAGCCTTATGGGCCAATGAGATTAGACTTAAAACTGCGATTAGGGTTTAAACCGATCCAGTTTCTGCACGTTCAGCAGCTTTTATGCTCATGCAGCCAATGGGGGAGAAAAAAAATAAGGTTTAAGCACCAATAACACAATAAATGGCATTTATTAAAAGCTCCGGGTCGATTCGGTGACATTCGATACACAAGAGTCTGATCGTTTAGAAAAGGCTTGTAAAGCCCTGAAGGAGTGAGGTAACCGATACCGCGGCGCCGCCTCGCATCCGCCCTCGGTCCATTCCTCGCTTTCCCTCACTTTATTCTCTTCTCGACCACTTTATTTACTTCATATTGCCATTTCCTTTTTCCAATTCATCCAGACGACAGAATCAGGTCTTTATTAGAACACTGAACGCTGAGAGGTCTTCAGTATTCCATCACCGGCCCAGCGGCTGAACCACCAGGTCCTGCACACTTACATTTCCATCCATCCATTATCTTCAGCTTTATTGTCTACTAGGGTTGCGGCGGGGTTCCCCATGCCCATCCAAAGGAGAAGGTTTCAGCCGCTGGGCAGATACACCCAGAACAGTTCGCCAATCACTGGACTGGACACACACCCACTCACACAGACACACTCTATATGGGGCAATTTGGAGAAGTCAATTGACCTCGATCCATGTTTTTGGACTGTGGGAGGAAACCGGAGAACCTGGAGAAGACCCCCCGCAGACACGGGGAGAACATGGAAACTCCACCCTGATTGGGATTCAAACTGGGAATGCCCAGCCCTGAGAGGAGAACATGCTAAACCACTAAGCCACCCTTCCACCCCACTTATTTATTTATTTATTTATTAAAATGTATTTATTTCATGTCTGTTTTTTTAAAACCACATTTTTTAAGGCTGTTCAGCCACCACCACCACCACCACCACCCTCCCTCCACCACCACCACCACCTACCCACCACCACCACCTGTTCTACTTAAGGTCTGGTTCTGAAGGACATCGCGCTGCGACCTCATTTTCATGTCACTTTGCGTGTGTTGTCATTTGCGCAGGAATTCTCAGCAAGTCACCCACAACGCAACTGTCCGAGGTTTTTACATCATGGCTTCGATGCGGAACCTCACAGTTCACAGGGACAGTTACAGCACTTTACATCCAGGCCGTGCAAAACGGAGCCTGGCTGAATGGGACCTGTCGGCATTTCCCATGAACTCTAATGAATATTCATTCATTCATTCATTATCTTCCGCTTATCCTCTATAAGGGTCGCGGTGGGGTTCCCCATGCCCATCCAGGGGAGAACGTCTCGGGCGCTGGGCAGATAGACCCAGGACAGGGCGCCAATCCATCGCTGGACACACACTCACTCACACAGACACACACTATAGGGGGCAATTTTGAGAATTCAATTAACTTGTTCCATGTTTTTGGACTGTGGGAGGAAACCGGAGAACCCGGAGGAAACCCACGCAGACACGGGGAGAACATGGAAAATCCACCCAGATGGGGATTCGAACCGGGAATCCCTAGCGCTGAGAGGCGAACGTGCTAAACCACTAAGCCACCGTGCCGCCTCTAATGAATATTCATATATAATATCGCCATCCACCAATCCACCCAAAAAATCGGATTAAAGCTGACGATAACTTGAGATTGGACTAAAACCGTTAAAGGGGAATTAGATAGATGATATATGTTCCGGGCGGCACGGTGGCTTAGTGTTTAGCACATTCGCCTCTCAGCACTAGGGATTCCCGGTTCGAATCCCCATCTGGGTGGAGTTTTCATGTTCTCCCCGTGTCCGCGTGGGTTTCCTCCGGGTTCTCCGGTTTCCTCCCACAGTCCAAAAACATGGATCAAGTCAATTGAGTTCTCCAAATTGCCCCGTTTAGAGTGTGTCTGTGTGAGTGAGTGTGTGTCCAGCGATGGATTGGCGCCCTGTCCTGGGTCTACCTGCCCAGCGCCCGAAACGTTCTCCCCTGGATGGGCATGGGGAACCCCACCGCGACCCTAATAGAGGACAAAGCGGGAGATAATGAATGAATGAATGAATGAATGAATGAATGATATATGTTCCGTTGTTGTGGACCCTGAGCTGAAGGATTTAAGGGACGTTGAGGGACGACAGAATGTTGAGGTTTCTGAAAGCTGCTGCTTTAGTGAAACTTTTTTTTAAAAAAGCAAAATGAGAAATTATTAAATAGAAAAAGGAAATAAGCAAATTTGCGTAATAGAGTTTCAGGTTGTATTTCTTTGACAGTGTTTTGATTTTGTTAAAGTACTCCCGAGCCCATGTCAAAGTGTTGGACAAAGATCTGTATGTACTTGCAAAGACTAAACCTTTGCTGGCTATAGATGGCTTCACCTTAAACTAAACCTCATCTCATCTCATTATCGTCTGCTTAATCCTCGACTAGGGTCGTGGGGGGGGGGGGGGTTCCCCATGTCCACCCAGGAGAGAATGTTTCGGGTGCTGGACAGATAGACCAAGGACAGGGCATCAATCTATCACTGGGCACACACCAACTCACACAGACACACACTGTATGTCTTTAAAGCAGCCAATTCACCTTGAATCCATGTTTCTGGACTATGGGACATGGGGAGAACATGCAAACTCGACCCAGATTGGGAGTCGAACCTGGATCCCCGGTTCTGAGAGGTGAAGGTGCTCACTGCTACGCCCCGTCACGAGAACCGTTTCGGTTTGTTTGGGTTTTTTTTTTTATCTCTGTTCCAACTTTGTTTGCTGCAGCATCAATTTCTGACTTTTTATTTTTTTAAAAATACAAAATTGTTTTCAGTAAAAATACTTCAAACCTTTTCTTTGTTCTTTAAAGTTTGATGTAAATTAACAAAGTACATTTTTAGAAAACGTGGAAGTCCCCGTACCGTGTGGCGCTACAATGAAACCGATTCAAACCTTGGAATTCGACGCTGTAGAAGTTTGTTCATGTTAATTGGCGTGTCTTTTAATATCTGGTGTTAGTTTTAGACTTATCTTTGGTTTTGTTGTCAATGCTGCGCGCTGATAGATAGACAGAGGGCAGTTCTTGGGAAGGATTAAAGCTCTTCTCTAACTTGGAAAGCGTCAGTGATTTTCATACCGTTCCTATATTAATAAATGCGTCTATCAGGCACAGGAGCACATTTGAATAGTGACTGATGGCGGTATGAATGGACGGATTGAGGCATTTGTGCAGCGACGACGAGAGCAAGATTAAAACAGTTGATAATGAACTTTCAAGGAAACAGACGTGACTCCCACAGGTAACTCGCACTCCTGTATCTGCTATTATGCAGCAATTATAGCTCATTAAATGCAAATGATGTTCCGCTGTCTGGAGCGTTGTAGCGTGTTTACTGGAAGAGATGAAATGAAGTCTCACTCACATTGTTCTTTAGGAATAATCGAGCTAATAATTGAGTTCTCGCATAAAATCACTAACAAAGTCATGATGACATTTGAACTTAATGGTTCCACTGTAAGCTTCAGGGCAGCGTTTGATAATCTGGTCACACTGACGTCTTTTAAAACGTCATGCTAGAACTCAAACGTCCATCCACGTCCAGGACTTTTATTCCAACATCAGGACGCGAGTTTGAAAAGCTATATAGCAGGAGCTTTAACGGGGAAAAAAAATGGAAAAGTTCAAGTTCAAGTTCAAGTTATTTATTTATATAGCGCTTTTTACAACAGTACATTGTCACAAAGCAGCTTTACAGAATGAAAAGCCTTTAAACCCCCAAAGAGCAAGCCAAAGCGACAGTGGCAAGAAAAAACTCCCTTTTATGTTGTTATTCAAGGAAGAAACCTTGGGAGGACCGAGACTCAGTGGGGGACTCATCCTCCTTGAGCGGCCAGACAGCAACAACAATGTAGGACAGCCATGTAGAGACATTTAACAAATGTAAAAACTAAAAACTAGAAAACTATAAGTGAGTCCATTAAGGGGGCGTCCTGCAGGACCGCCAGTCCAATTAATATTCAGGTTCCATCAGTGTTTGTCGGCAGAGCCATGGATGAAGATCTCCAGGAAGCCGGTCACACCTCAAAAGAAACAGACAAGGAAGGCAGTTAGAGCTAATAAGGCACGGAATTTAATAAATAACTAATTTATTGACACAGTGCAGCATGTGACTCCGGCATCACTGACTAGAGCAGCAGAACTAAAAGAGGCAGATACTGCAGGCTCTACATAGATGAGATGGCGCCCCGGAACAGCATCATTTCAGTGCCACACCCCCCCCCCCCC
>JAFMOD010000110.1:391716-407568 GCA_019802435.1 Corydoras maculifer
GGAAGCCGGTCACACCTCAAAAGAAACAGACAAGGAAGGCAGTTAGAGCTAATAAGGCACGGAATTTAATAAATAACTAATTTATTGACACAGTGCAGCATGTGACTCCGGCATCACTGACTAGAGCAGCAGAACTAAAAGAGGCAGATACTGCAGGCTCTACATAGATGAGATGGCGCCCCGGAACAGCATCATTTCAGTGCCACACCCCCCCCCCCCCCATTAATGATGAGGTGGGTGAAGCTGTGAAACGCCAGCATATACTGATCACAGATTACCCCCCAGCACAGCCAAGCCTGAGATCTACATCTTTGTCTACAGGGGATTAATTAAACGCAAGATTAAATAAATGTGTCTTTAGTTTATTCTTAAAGATTAATAGTGATTCAGAATCACAAAGAATCACAAAGAACAAAGTGCGGCCTTTTCAAAACGCTTGAAATACATATCCATCCATCTGTTATCTTCAGCTTTATTGTCTACTAGGGTTGCGGCGGGGTTCCCCATGCCCATCCACAGGAGAAGGTTTCAGCCGCTGGGCAGATACACCCAGAACAGTTCGCCAATCACTGGACTAGACACACCCACTCACACAGACACACTCTATATGGGGCAATTTGGAAAAGTCAATTGACCTCGATCCATGTTTTTTGGACTGTGGGAGGAAACCGGAGAACCTGGAGAAGACCCCCCGCAGACACGGGGAGAACATGGAAACTCCACCCTGATGGGGATTTAAACTGGGAATGCCCAGCCCTGAGAGGAGAACATGCTAAACCACTAAGCCACCATAGTGGCTTAGTGGTTATTATAAAGTGCGGCCTTTTCAAAAAGCTCGAATTCACAAATGAAGTCGTAAAGAAACAAAGGAACAAAATGTCCTGCAGCCGATGGTACGACCCTCCGCTGATCCCACGCTCCGTGTCCTGGAGTCACTCTGGGATTTACATAAAAACACAGAAGCAGGTGAGAACCTGCAGCAACCCTCAAATAACTCGACTCGTGTTCAACCAGCCCAAGCGAACTCATGTCCCTCCATTGGCTCCCTGTAGCTGCTCGCATTCAGTACAAGTCACTGTCTCTGGCCTACAGAACCATTTCTGGATCTTCCCCCTCCTACCTTCACTCTATATTTTCAAAATACACTCCAACTCGTTCACTTCGCTCCAGTGATGATGGCCGCCTGGCGGTTCCACCTCACCGAGGAGCTGGTTCTCACTCTGTGGCGTTCAACACTGCAACATGGTGGAACGATCTTCCTAACTCTGTCCGTAAGGCAGAAACACTAAGTAGTTTTAAGAAACTACTGAAGACGCATCTCTTTAACAAATACCTGATGTAAAATAAAATAAATAAATAAAATAAAAGGCGGCACGGTGGCTTAGTGGTTTAGCATGTTCTCCTCTCAGCGCTAGGGATTCCCGGTTCGAATCCCTATCTGGGTGGAGTTTCCATGTTCTCCCCGTGTCTGCGTGGGTTTCCTCCGGGTTCTCCGGTTTCCTCCCACAGTCCAAAAACATGGATCAAGTCAATTAAATCCTCAAAATTGCCCCTATAGAGTGTGTCTGTGTGAGTGAGTGTGTGCCCAGTGATGGATTGGCGCCCTGTCCTGGGTCTATCTGCCCAGCGTCCGAGACGTTCTCCCCTGGATGGGCATGGGGAACCCCACCGCAACCCTAATAGAGGATAAAGCGGGAGATAATGAATGAATGAATGAAAATAAAATAAAAAAGGGCATCAAATAACAATCAGGTTTGATGAATGTACAGTATAGTTGGTTTTCTCCATGGCTTCTGACTTGTGATGTTCTCATTTGTAAGTCGCTTTGGATGAAAGCGTTCTGCTAAATGACTAAATGTGAATGTAACTCATTCTGTTTTCAAGCTCCAGACTCACAGCAGGGTCGTCACTTTAAACAGACCTTCAGAACCTTTAACATGAGTCTGCATTCGGGTTGAAATCGTTCTGGATGAGAATGTTCCATATTAAATGCTTATTTCTGAGAACGTAGAGCAGATCGCCTGAGTGGTTTGGATTATTTTGTGTAGCAACAGCGCCACCCAGCAGCACTAGGAGTGAATGCAGATCATAAATCAAGTTCAACTTGATTCCATTCAAGTCCAAAACTATTTGGACGCCACTGATCAACGAAATGTTGTCATTGAAAGTTCAAACCCAAGGACCACAGTTGCATTTAGGTTCGTGAAGCGGTGATCTGCACCAGCAGACCCGCTGTACACTCTCACCATATTGCCCCGTTCCCCTCATTCCTTTTCCCTTTCAGGGGATTAGCGGTGTGGTGTGTAACTCATACTGTAACACACTCCTGTACCAATCTCCACCGCACCCCCAGATAAATCAACTATTATAGTGTGCTTAAGGAAGATTAGCCAGCAGCGGTGTGTGTGTGTGGGTGTGTGTGTGTGTGTGTGGGTGGGTTTGTGCATTCCAGGTATATATCTCACTGTAGGAACCACAATCGTTTTACACAAACTGTAGGGACCTGACATCCTTGTGGGGACTGAGCGCCGGTTCATACAGTAATGACGTGATGTAGGGTTGGGGTAGTTGTATTAGTGTTGGGGTAGTTTATGATTAAGGTTTGGGAATAAGTGGAAGTCCACGTGAAAGTAACAATGAATGAAAGTTGTTGTGTGTGTGTGTGTGTGTGTGTGTGTGTGTGTGTGTGTGTGTGTGTGTGTGTGTGTGTGAAAGAGTTTAATTCCACGCTTATCTGAATTCCTCGGTTCTTTAATGTGTATGGTTTGGGGGGTTTGGGGAGGAAATTGTGAGTTAAGTTGCACTTAAAACCCTTCTTTGTAAATACCAGACCGAGAGCAAAGTGAGTTGGCGTGCAGAGAGGCGAGTCGGGTTCGTGCTATCGCTTTCGGCTCCGCTTTTTCGGCCAAGTTGCCATACTCACTATACACAACCGATAAAATTAACGTGAAATAAGCTTTCACTGATTATTGGACTCGTGACACCTGCTTTTAAAAGTGTCCCTGAAAGACAGTGGATGTTGTGACGTCACAACCAGGTCCACATTATATACAGAACATCATGTTGCTGGATCTTATCCTGTGGGTTGTTATCCGGAGTTGTTGGTTGTTGATTAAAGGATAATTATTGTGATTCTCACAAAAGCTAACGGATTATAAACTGTCTGAGCGTGACACTCAGCACAGTGACGCTGTGTATTATTCCATCCATCCATTATCTTCCGCTTTATCCTCTATTAGGTTCACGGGGGGGGGGGGTATGTTTCGGGCACTGGGCAGATACACCCAGGACAGGGCGCCAATCTATCACTGGGCACACACTCACTCACACAGACACACTCTATATGGGGCAATTTGGAGAATTCAATTGACCTTGATCCATGTTTTTGGACTGTGGAAGGAAACCTGGAGAACCCGGAGGAAACCCACGCAGACACAGGGAGAACATGGAAACTCCACCTAGATGGGGATTCGAACCGGGAATCCCTAGAGCTGAGAGGAGAACATGCTAAACCACTAAGCCAACGTGCTGCCCGCTGTGTGTTACTATTTTATAGAATTTATGGATGATGAATATAGTCCAGCGTTTGAAAGCATTCCTTGATATTAGAACCAAAATGGACCTCAGTAAAATTCTAAAACTCACAATCTAAGCCCGACAATTCCATCAGCAGAACAGCAACACACCGATTATTTTATACCTACGTACATAGCCTTACATTAAAACTATTTATTCATTATCCTCCACTTTATCCTCTATTAGGGTCGCGCGGGGGGGTGGGGGGGGGTGTTCCCCATGCCCATCCAGGGGAGAAAGTTTCGGGCACTGGGCAGATACACCCAGGACAGGGCGCCAATCTATCGCTGGACACACACTCACTCACACAGACACACTCTATATGGGGCAATTTGGAGAACTCAATTGACTTGATCCATATTTTGGACTGTGGGAGGAAACCGGAGAACCCGGAGGAAACCCATGCGGACACGGGGAGGACATGGAAACTCCACCCAGATGGGGATTCGAACCGGGAATCCCTAGAGCTGAGAGGAGAACATGCTAAACCACTAAGCCACTGTGCCGCCCGACATTTAAAACTAATAAATTAAAGAAGACCGGTCTGTAATTTAAGCCGCACTCACTACTTTATATAAATAGAATCCTGCTTTCTCTCTGACCTTTGACCCTGATCTTTATTTTATCCTTTCCGTTTTTAGGGTCGGGTGTTTGCTTCTTTTCCCGCTGCTCTTTACAGCACCATGCCTTCTTTTATTTCGTTCAAATCCACTTCCTGAGCTCGGGCTCCTTGGCCAACATTGAGAATAAGCACACACACACACACACACACACACACACACACACACACACACACATCCAGAGAGTCTTGATTGATGGGCTGATGATGAATGAGAGGATAATCTGAATATTTAGTTAAAGCCGTCCGGATGTCATTACCTTTACCTGCAGGCTAGAAAAAACAAAAAAGAAAGCTGCTGCTGCTGCTGCTGGTCGAGTTCCAGAGGCTCATTGTGTTTGTACTTATTGATTCAATCAGAATGAAAAGAAGTTTGGTTTTTGATTTGATAAGTTTTCATGTAACACATTCGAGGAAACCCAAAGGGAGCGTATTTAAATATTTCCTATTGTTCTCATTATTTCAGTATGTAAATAAACTTTAGTGGAAGTGTTGTAACAGAAAAGCATCAAATTTAATCTATTGTATCTATATCTATATAGATACAATAGATTATAGATTATATCTATAGACTCCCGAGGTCGTGGAACGTCCTGTGGTCTTCGTCACGCCCATATTTGGCACTCTGAGACAAAAATAAATAGTTTTTTTTTAGAAATTGCCTTTTTTATCATGTTCTGTGGTAAAGAAATATGTTCAGAACCTGATATGGTTCCGTCTGGGTGCTTTTTTCTTCATCTATACGTCACTGGATTCTTTAAAAGTCGGTATACTAATATGGGTACTTGCTAATAGAGCTGGAGCCATCACAAAACAAAGGACACGTTGAAATTAGGAATTAGTACCATACAGACCTTTTGTGACCACGTTCTAAGCCGGCGTCCTGCAGATCACAGGCCGGACGTTTGGAGATTTACGTTTAAAACAGAAAAAAATTGACAGTGCCAGGATTTAAGCCTTTTTTTTTTCCCCCTCATTTAAAATCTATCATGTCCATTCGTCCAGCCGGCGGTTCAGCTGAGGATTTTATCAGTGTAAGCGTAGACGGCAATTCCGATCCCAGCTGGTCGGCGTCCAAACCCGGCTGAAGCGCTTCGCTCCACGTTCCCGCTGATCTGCTTTCAGTCCAGAGAAACACTTAAAAGGTCATCGGTGAGATCGGCGGGAGCGTAGCGAGCACATCAGAACTGAGCCGGACACGGGACATGGGCTCATGTTCTGAACGTCCAAGACGATCCGAATTAAATCGAACATTCGATTCACAAAACAGCGTGTGTTTACCCAACAACTGGGCACACACTCACTCATAGACACAATACTATATGGGGCAATTTGGAGAACTCAATTGACTTGATTCATGTTTTTGGACTGTGGGGGGAAACCGGAGAACCCGGAGGAAACCCACGTGGACAAAGGGAGAACATGGAAACTCCACCAAGAATTTGGATGTAGTTGGGGCAACCGTAGGCTTGCGGGTAAAGAACCAGCCTTACGACCTGAAGGTTCCTGGGTTCGATTCCTGGTCCCAACCAGTACTCTGGCTGCTCCCCGGGCGCCGTGTACAGGGATACTCACCACTCCGGACACGTGCTCACTTCACTCAGTGTGTGTGTGTGTGTGTGTGTGTGTGTGTGTGTGTGTTTCTGCACGGATGGGTCAAATGTGGAGGACTCATTCCACTCTGTGTAAGCACTGTAGGCACAATAGATCACTTTTAAACATCCATCCATCCGCTTCATCCTATATCAGGGTTGTGGGGGGGGGGTGCCCCATGCCCATCCAGGGGAGAACGTTTCGGGCGCTGGGCAGATACACCCAGGACAGGGTGCCAATCCATCGCTGGGCACACACTCACTCACTCATTTACACAAACACAGACACACTCTATATGGGGCAATTTGAAGAACTCAATTGGCTTGATCCATGTTTTTGGACTGTGGGAGGAAACCCACACGGAAACAATTTGGAGAACCCAGAGAAAACCCACACGGACATGGGGAGAACATGCAAACTCCACCCAGATGGGGATTCGAACTGGGAATCCCAAACACTGAGAGGCGAACCTGCTAACCAATAAGCCAACTTTTAAACATGTTCTTTAATACAGTACATGTAGGTTCCGGTGCAGTCAGAGGTGGTGCAGTTATTAGGGTTTATTCTGTGGAGTTTGCATGTTCTCCTAATGTTTGGGTGGGGTTTTTAAAGAACATTAGCCAATAAACGTTAAGAGACTTCTGTTGGATGTTTACTGTGGAATTAGAATTCATTAATAGGGGGGGGGGGGGGGGGGGGGGGGGGGGGGGGGGGGGGGGGGGGGGGGGGGGGGGGGGGGGGGGGGGGGGGGGGGGGGGGGGGGGGGGGGGGGGGGGGGGACGTCTCGGGCGCTGGGCAGATAGACCCAGGACAGGGCGCCAATCCATCGCTGGGCACACACTCACTCACACAGACACACTCTAAATGGGGCAATTTTGAGAAATCAATTAACTTGATCCATGTTTTTGGACTGTGGGAGGAAACCGGAGAACCCGGAGAAAACCCACGCAGACACGGGGAGAACATGGAAACTCCACCCAGATGGGGATTCGAACCGGGAATCCCTAGCGCTGAGAGGTGAATGTGCTAAACCACTAAGCCACCTTAATATAAACACTTACAATAAAAAGAATTGTCCTTAGAACTGTGGCTTTATAATACAGGTCACGTTGGAGTTTAATTACTAATTATTAATTAGTGTAATTAAAGCAAAATTAACAACAAGACGTCTCATCCAGATGCTCCGCTAGCATGGCCGCTAAACTCAGTACAGTATTACAGAACCTCAGCGCCATCTAGTGGAGAGGATAAGACATGACATTCACAAGCTCTTAAAACAGATTTAAAAAACAGATGGACTACAATCTGCAATCGTAGAACTACAAAGTCCATCTGCATGCCAAATGGAGCACATTAACGGCACAATGAGAATATTAATATTAACAAGAACAAGGTTTGTTTAAATGATTTTTATTCATTATTATTATAATCACTCTCTCACTCTCTCACTCTCATGTTCTGATGTTTACACTCTGCTTCCCAAAAAACAGGCCCCAAACACTCTGTAATACCCTAAATCTACCAGAAGCAACAGTGTTCTGCCTTTAAAGTTGCTTTTGATTAGACAAAATGATGCCGTAATTGATTATTTCTTATCTGATTGCTCTGTAATGAACTGATCAGCTGCAGTGAGATCACTCCTCAGGCTTTTCCTCTAATTCCTCCCTCTTCTCTGGATCTGTTCACATCACACAGAAATTAGGAAACAATATTAAATATCAAATGCTGCAGTGACAGCGGAATCTGAAGGAATTGTCCAACGTCACATGAAGCTGATGATTGTTATACCTTTGCGCGTAATGGGCCCCAGTGTGACCTCCCGAGCATCGTGGGCGGAGCTCAGGCTTCGCTTCTTACGCATCTGGCATCCGTAGCGGCATCGTGAGTTGTAGTCATTGTCGGCGCAGATGATGGCGTTGCACTTGAGGAAGACCGTGCTGTGTGTGCGCAGGAACTTGAAAGCTCGGAACTGGAAGCGAGCGAAGTTGCGATTGCCGTTGGTGTTGATGTGTAAAGTCGAGTCCCTCGCACATCTGTAAGCAAATCACCAATTAACCCCCGTACAGCGAGTGCAGACACATCCATCCATCCATCCATCCATCTTCTGCTTTATCCTATATTAGTGTCGCAGGGAGGAGGGGGGGGGTTCCCCATGCCCATCTAGGGAAGAACGTTTCGGGCGCTGGGCAGATACACCCAGGACAGGACACCAATCTATCACTGAGCACACACTCACTCACACACACACACTCTGTATGGGGCAATTTGGAGAACTCAATGGACTTGATCCATGTTCTTGGACTGTGTGAGGAAACCGGAGAACCCGGAGGAAACCCACGCAGACACAGGGAGAACATGGAAACTCCACCCCGATGGGGATTTGAATATTTGAGTTTATGGATCAGTTCAGAGGGTGATTTGTGATCTTAAACCTGAAGTATATAAGATTAAGAAAATAATGCATTTGGCGGCCTCTCTGGTAAAATGATGTAACTACAAGCAGCTTTTCATTTGTCTCATCACTCACACTATGTTGTCTTTAAAGGAGCCTGGTTATGTGTGTGTGTGTGTGTGTGTGTGTGTGTGTGTGTGTGTGTGTGTGTGTGTGTGTGTGTGTGAGTGAGCAGTACCCGTTGCGTATCAGGTCGTAGGTGCGGGCACTGAAGTCGTGATTGGGTGAAGCGATGCAGGTATCTAGCAGCAGGTGGAGGCTGGACTGATCTCGACCCAGCTGCACCTGTACGTAGATGTTCTGATCCAGATCCACTTGGTAGGGAAATTCACTGATGGGGTAGGAATAGCTGCCCGAGGGGTAAAACGCCATGCTGAGGTTGAAGTGGCCCGTTCCGCTGACGGTGCTGTTTCCTTTGTCCTTGGCTACATAGAGCGCCCCCACTGAGGCCCCGCGCTCCATCACGCAGTTCACCACCAGCGCGAAGCCCGTGCTCCGACGCGTGATTTCACCCGAGATGGACTGAGATGCTTGAACGTTGTTAGAGTAAATGATGCGACCGTTCTGGACCTGAAGGGGGCGCAGTGCGGGGTTCATTATGACATCATAATGTGATTAGAGCGTAAATCAAGAATATATTCTTTTTTTTTTTATATAGCTGTTAAAGAGACATTATGTAATAATGTTACTTCGTATTAACAGCTTTAAAATCGTTCACGGGACCGTGAGTTAGCACTTACGTCATTTCCCCTCTGCGTCTGAAAGTTGGAACTACTTTGAACAAAGCGCTACGTTACTTTGTGCGGTACGGTGGCTTAGTGGTTTAGCATGTTCTCTTATCAGCACTAGGGATTCCTGGTTCAAATCCCCATCTGGGTGGAGTTTCCATGTTCTCCCCGTGTCCGTGTGGGTTTCCTCCGGGTTCTCCGGTTTCCTCCCACAGTCCAAAAACATGGATCAAGTCAATTGAATTCTCCAAATTGCCCCATATAGAGTGTGTCTCTGTGAGTTAGTGTGTGCCCAGTAATAGATTGCCCCTCTGTCCTGGCTGTATCTGCCCAGCACCCGAAACATTTTCCCCTGGATGGGCATGGGGAACCCCCCCCCCCCGCGACCCTAATAGAGGATAAAGCGGAAGATAATGAATGGATGAATGTTACTTTGTGATTGGCTCTTACTTCTAATCACATGCCGCAAAGCCAAACTAAGTTGGGAACTCTGAACACTAAAGTGATTATCGAGGCTGGACCTCGTCCACGTGTCATCACAACGCCCAGCCTGAGACCTCGTACCTTCTGACTGGTTCCACATGATTTAAGGGGGAAGTTGAAGCTGATGTCATAGTAGTTGTCCGAGGCTTTGCACCGATGGTCATCCAGGTGCAGATCGTACCAGTTGAAGCCCAGAGAGGTGATGTAGGATTTACTGATCACGATGTTCATCGAGTCAGAAGAGCAATCCACTCGACCTGCGAGAGAATTCGTCTATTCATCCATCCATCCATCATCTTCCGCTTCATCCTCTATTAGGGTCGTGGTGGGGTTCCCCATGCCCATCCAGGAGAGAATGTTTCGAGCACTGGGCAGATAGACCCAGGACAGGACGCCAATCTATCACTGGGCACGCACTCACTCACACAGACACATACACACTCTATATGGGGCAATTTGGAGAACTCAATTGACTTGATCCATGTTTTTGGACTGTGGGAGGAAACCGGAGAACCCGGAGGAAACCCACGCGGACACGTGGAGAACATGGAAACTCCACACAGATGGGGATTCGAACCGGGAATCCCTAGTGCTGAGAGGAGAACATGCTAAACCACTAAGCCACTATTTAATCTATATATATTTATATAACATATTTAATGTAGGGGTGGCACGGTGGCCTAGTGTTTAGCATGTTCTCCTCTCAGCACTGGGTTTCCTCCTGGTTCTCCAGTTTCCTCCCACAGTCCAAAAACATGGATCAAGGTCAATTGATTTCTCCAAATTGCCCCATATAGAGTGTGTTTGTGTGAGTGAGTGTGTGTCCAGTGATAGATTGCCCCCCTGTCCTGGGTGTACCTGCCCAGCACCCGAAACGTTCTCCCTTGTATGGGCATGGGGAAACCCCCCCCCCCCCCGCGAATCAAATAGAGGATAAAGCGTAACATAATGGAGGGATATTTAATGTATTTGTTGCTAAGAAACTACATCAGTCGTTATATTTTTGGTGACGTACCTGTCTTCTGGCTGAGGGAGGCGCTAAAGAAGGCTTTGAAGCCACGGGCGACACCAGAACGGTCGCTCCTGAACAGTACGGTCATGTAGGACGAGGACGAGCGCAGGTCCAAACCAGCCGTCTCATTAAAACACACCTTGGCTATCAGCCGGGATGCCGTGGAGGGTCCGTCGTACACGTTCACGTAATCACAGCCACAGCAGCGCTCCAAACTACACACACACACACACACACACACACACAGATACGAGTCTGGACGTGTCCAGTCCTGGAGAACTTTCCACAAGACCTTTCTTTCAAGGACTTTTTCTCTATTTACTTTTCAGTGGCGTAGTCAGGATCATGGGGTTAATGCTGAATAAAGCGATCTGGCTTGCAATCAGAGTTCTAATTCATACCAAATGGGAGCATGCTGGTTGGTCAGAGCTTCTTGCAGCCACTGGAATTATTGGATAGATCTGTGAAACCTTGATTTGGATCAGTGGACCATTTTGGGAGACATTCAGTGTTGTGTGGTTTGGGTCGGGGGTTCTTGTCCTTGAGTAAATGGGCCCTCAGTGGTTCTGACCCCGGCTGCAGCGTTAGACACAAACCCTCTGGACCTTAGTGAGCTAGACGTCAGGATCCGTGTGAACGTGGTTCTGATGATGTCACATATGTGTGTGAGGGTGTTATTTAAAAATAAAAGACTGACTCAAGGTCGATGATGGAAAGGAAGATGATCTGTCCAGGTGGCGCCGAGAGCTGCCATTCACACAGCGCGTTGTCATGATAGTAACCAGGATAGTACGGACTGGAAATAGAGCCTGAGCCATTGAGTCGGCCACCGCAACCTGAGCACAGAGCAGGACACGTTCAAACACACCTCCACCACCACCTTCACCACCATCTCCACCATCATCACCATCATCACCCCCATCATCATCCCCATCATCACCCCCACCATCACCTCCACCATCACCTTCACCACCATCATCACCTTCATCATCACCCCCATCATCACCTACACCACCACCCCCATCATCACCTCCACCACCATCACCTCCATCATCACCTCCATCATCACCCCCATCATCAACTCCACCATTACCTCCACCACCACCTTCACCACCACCTTCACCACCACCTTCACCACCATCATCACATTCACCATCACCTCCACCACCACCTTCACCACCATCACCTTCATCATCACCCCCATCATCACCCCCATCATCACCCCATCATCACATTCACCACCACCTACACCACCACCCCCATCATCACCTCCACCACCATCACCTCTGTCATCACCCCTATCACCTCCACCACCACCTCCACCACCACCTTCACCACCACCTTCACCATCACCATCACCTCCATCATCACCCCCATCATCACCTCCATCATCACCTCCATCATCACCTCCATCATCACATTCACCATCACCTCCACCATCACCTTCACCACCATCTCCATCATCACCCCCATCATCACCCCCATCATCACCTCCATCATCACATTCACCATCACCTACACCACCACCCCAATCATCACCTCCATCACCATCACCTTCATCATCACCCCTATCATCACCTTTACCACCACCTCCATATATGTACTAGAATATATATACATGTTTCAGATACTGAATACTGTATGTACACACACTCACCTGTCACAGGGGGCGCTGTTGTGTAATAGTAGCAGTAGTCTGAAAACATAGGATGTGAATTAAATGTATAAATCTGCATCTGAATGCAGGCAGTAGATGTAATTTAGGATTTAATGCTTTGAGTTTAAGATAAAACCTCAACTGTAAGAAAACATCTCTGTCCTGACGCGATGTACAGCATGTGATGCTGTATTACTGTATATGATATTAAAATTTATAAACTCTAAGGTTTATACTTTAATCTGCCTCATTAGTGGATTAGACTTTGTATTAGTGGAGTAGACTTTGGTTACCGAGTAACCACAGGCCTTATCTTTACACACACACACACACACACACACACACACACACAGACTGACTTGTGCATTTTACCGTAATAATCATAGCAGCAGTTGCCGTAGTATTGACAGTCACTGGTGCAGGAACACGAGCCCATGTGGAAGCCACAGTTCCACCGACATGACGATCCTGCCAGATCAGAAACACCATTATATAATCCTTAAAAATGGATGTATGGTTTTTAGATCCTAGTTCATACCTTCACCCTTAAGTTTACAACTTATATATAAGTATACACTCACGTTCATACACACTCACCTGTCACAGGGGGCGTGGTTTGGTACTCACAGTACTCTAGAAAAAAAAAAAAACGAAGTAAGTTTTTATAAGATTTCATTTTGAAGTTATAAACTGAAACGAATGGATTATAAACGTCATGTTCATGAAGATTTGGAGATGATTGGAATCCGAAATCCACCAGGAAAGACCCCATTTTTAGATGATGTCCTAGTTTTTAATATTTGATGTAGATGGAACGCCATGGACAGGTCGCCATGCCTTCGCAGGACAGACACGTGAACCAACATAATAACACGCTTAGGGTCAATTTAGTGGCCTTTATGTTATCTACATACAGGTTCTGGACTGAAAGTAAATCAATGCTTAATAAGAAAACCCACATGGTTTAGGGAGAACATGCTAAACACATAGAAAAGGCCTTTTCCACTCTGGCTGGAAATCATATCTGGGAACTTCTTGTTGTGAGGACACTGGACTAACCATAATAATAATAATTAAAAAATAATAATGAATAATAATAATCCTTTCATTCATTATCTCCCGCTTTATCCTCTACTAGGGTCGCGGTGGGGTTCCCCACTAAGTGGGCTGACCACTAAGCCTCCTAACCATATAATAAATAATAATTAATAAATAAAAAATAATAATAATAATGTGTTATTACCATAATAATCATGACAACAACTTCCATATCTTTTACATGAGCTCTCACACGAACACTGACTATAGCTGGCACCACATCTGTCCTTACACATTGGACCACCTGTACAACACACACACACACACACACACACACACACACACACTCTTTTAAAAACTTGAAGAAAAATGAAGATGTTTTAACAATTCCTTTTGAGTTGATTCAGTTGACACCGATTCAGTTCACTTGGCACGTCTCACTTCAATCACCTCAAAATGTTGAAAATGAATCAGTTGAATCAGTTCGTTTAACGATTTCACGTAAAACGTACGTATGAACTTATATTCCGCGCGGAACCCTCCTCTCGTCACACTGCCATCGCTGGTGAAAACAACGGTCATGTATCTGCCACTGGACTGAATTGGATTCGAGTTGTTGGTCTGATTCCCAGACACCTGAGCCAGAAGAGGGTAGTGTTCAGACGGACCATCAGACACTCGGATGGAGTCACAGCAGGTCTCCAAGCTACGAACAAACACACAAACGTTCAGAAGAAATGAGATTAGATTCTGTACTGAGTCATTTAAACGATTCACTTTACTGTTTTATAGTCATTAAAAGGCATTTCTTACTCGACGAATGTGAATTTCAGAGTCACCACCTGCAGTTGTGAGGCATACAGACTCCATGTACAGTATGCATAATTTGGGTAATAACTCGGGTATCCGGGACTGAAAAATACCCCCTGTGACGCAGTCAGAGATCCACCACATGGTGCTTCAGTAGACAGAGGACTGGAGGTTGTATAATAACAAAAACCTGTAGAGAGAAACAAAAAAGAAAGGAATATATTTTAATGTAAGTCTTGTGAAGGTTTCTTGTAAATCTGATGATAATCTGCTCTTTTTATACTTACTGTAATAATCATAGCAACAGTTGCCGTGGTGTTGACATTCACTGGTGCAGGAACACACGCCCCAGTCCCTCCCACAGTTCTGCCAACATGATGTGTCTGAATCAACACACACACAAGTGACATGTTCTGTATTTATCATTTCAACTTTAACACTTGAATTATTCCACGCATTTAGTTTATTCATTCATTCATTATCTTCCCCTTTATCCTCTATTAGGGTCGCGGGGGGGTTCCCCATGCCCATCCAGGGGAGAACGTTTCGGGCGCTGGGCAGATACACCCAGGACAGGACGCCAATCAGCGCCCAGGGCGCTGGGCACACACACACAGACACAGACACAGACACTCACTCAGACACACTTTATAATATATATATATATAATAAATATATTTTATTAAATATAAAATCTTGACCTGCCCACGGTGTTTGTTCCGCCGTGCTGGGACCTAACAAACGCATCACAATAGAACGTTGCATTGACATCGAACTGTAAACATCAAACAGATATGATGTCGAGATATGATGTACATGTCGAGGAAACAAACCTGCGGTTGTCGTTGGGGGCTCAGTTGTGACCTCACAATATTCTACAGACACAAATTAGGTCACTGGTTAAATAGAACTTTAAATATAGGTAATGATACATGTATATTGTAAAATATATATTTCCACGTCATAAATATGTAACTGCGGTGATTAAGTTCTCACCGTAGTAATCACTGCAGCAGGTCCCATAGTACCGACAGTAACTGCTGCAGGAACACACGCCCATGTCGTACCCACAGTTATACCGACAGGAAGGGTGATCTAAGGTAGCATAAGGTACATAAGCTTAAATTTACTTTATACACAATTTATACTTTAATACCTGTATGAATACAATGGACAATGTGTAATTATATATTATAGTATAGCAATAATTATTCAAATGACTGCATCTTAGTGGTTTAGCATGTTCTCCTCTCAGCTCTAGGGATTCCCGGTTTGAATCCCCTCCTGGGTGGAGTTTCCATGCTCTCCCCGTGTCCGCGTGGGTTTCCTCCGGGTTCTCCGGTTTCCTCCCACAGCCCAAAAACATGGATCAAGTTAATTGAGTTCTCCAAATTGCCCCATATAGAGTGTGTCTGTGTGAGTGAGTGTGTGCCCAGCGATGGATTGGCGCCCTGTCCTGGGTGTATCTGCCCAGCGCCCAAAACGTTCTGCCCTGTATGGGCATGGGGAACACCCCCCCCCCCCGCGCGACCCTAATAGAGTATAAAGCGGAAGATAATGAATGAATCAATGAATGAATGATGGAAACATCAGACAAAATATAATATATATATAATTTAATATTCATTCATTCATTCATTATCTCCCGCTTATCCTCTATTAGGGTCGCGGTGGGGTTCCCCATGCCCATCCAGGGGAGAACGTCTCGGGCGCTGGGCAGATAGACCCAGGACAGGGCGCCAATCCATCGCTGGGCACACACTCACTCACACATACACACTCTAAATTGGGCAATTTTTGAGAATTCAATTAACTTGATCCATGTTTTTGGACTGTGGGAGGAAACCGGAGAACCCGGAGGAAACCCACGCAGACACGGGGAGA
>JAFMOD010000110.1:429864-442364 GCA_019802435.1 Corydoras maculifer
TGGATCTGGATTCACCTTTAATGTTTTTCCTGATCCAGAGTCAGCACTCGGGTCGAGGCGGGGACGTGCCTGCTGAGGGCACGTGGGTGGAGGAGTGCGCTCTGCTCTGCGCTGCACTGCGCAGTGGAACCGGAGCGTGGCAGCCCTGTGGTTTTTATTGGCTCCGTGTTTCCGCCCCCGGCGCTTTTATCCGCCGCGGTGTTATCGATGCATCCGAACATGAAACACACTGCAGAACCAAACGCATCATTAAAGCTGAACGACCCTGAATGACCCCTCATTCTAAAGCCCAACTGCTTTATGGGAAACCGTTACATAACATTCATTCATTCATTATCTTCCGCTTATCCTCTATTAGGGTCGCGGTGGGGTTCCCCATGCCCATCCAGGGGAGAACGTCTCGGGCGCTGAGCAGATAGACCCAGGACAGGGCGCCAATCCATCGCTGGGCACACACTCACTCACACAGACACACTCTATATGGGGCAATTTGGAGAACTCAATTAACTTGATCCATGTTTTTGGACTGTGGGAGGAAACCGGAGAACCCGGAGGAAACCCACGCAGACACGGGGAGAACATGGAAACTCCACCCAGATGGGGATTCGAACCGGGAATCCCTAGTGCTGAGAGGAGAACGTGCTAAGCCACCGTGCCGCCTCCGTTACATAACATTTCTTGTCTAATTCCTACCCATCGTTTCTTTTTTTTTTTAGAAACCTGTCAATCAATCTGAATCTTATTATTCTACATCCAACGTTCGGAGGAATAGGCTCCTCCCAGTTCGGTACCCACAGGATCTTAGAGGCCTGTCATTAGCCAGCGTCACTTTGATTGACAGGACGAGCGCGAACCCTTTTCTAATTTTGTTCTCATTGTGACTTTGTTGCCGTCGATTCCTTTGATCTTCAGTGGGTCCCACATTTCAGATCCCAAACAGTTTCTCATCAAATCATGTGATTGTGACGTCATGCTTACGGTTACTGAATCTGACGTCACAAGTGTTAAGAAGCCTAAGAAGTCACAGATCAATATTCAGACATGAGTGTGACATTATCATAATGACATTAATGACATCTAGCGGTAAGACTGGAGATTGCACCCAACTAAATACCCTTTGTGTTCACTACACGACCATGAAAGAGGTCTTAATAAATCCATCCATTCATTATCTTCCACTTTATCCTCTATTAGGGTCGCGGGAGGTTCCCCATGCCCATCCAGGGGAGAACGTTTCGGGCGCTGGGCAGATACACCCAGGACAGGGCACCAATCTATCACTGGGCACACACTCACACTCTATATGGGGCAATTTGGAGAACTCAATTGACTTGATCCATGTTTTTGGACTGTGGGAGGAAACCGGAGAACCCAGAGGAAACCCACGTGGACACGGGGAGAACAAGGAAACTCCACCCAGATGGGGATTCGAACCGGGAATCCCTAGCACTGAGAGGGGAACATGCTAAAGCACTAAGCCACCGTGCCGCCCGGTCTTAATAAATATTTAAGAATATTAAATAAACATTTGGGGGCGGCACGGTGGCTTAGTGCTTTAGCATGTTCCCCTCTCAGCGCTAGGGATTCCTCCCACAGTCCAAAAACATGGATCAAGTCAGTTGAGTTTTCCAAATTGCCCCATATAGGGTGTGTGTGTGTGAGTGAGTGTGTGTCCAGCGATGGATTGGCGCCCTGTTCTGGGTCTATCTGCCCAGCGTTCGAAACATTCTCCCCTGGATGGACATGGTGAACCCCCCGCGACCCTAATAGAGGATAAAGCGGGAGATAATGAATGAATGAAAAATAAACATTTGTTATTATTACAGGATGCAGTTGTTCCACCTCAGACCCGAAACCCTCATGTTTATCCCGGCACTCATACGTTAGAACCCCAAACACTCAGACGGGTTAGTGTCTTAAGTAAACCAATCAGCATGTGAAGGACATGCAGGAGGGACCATGCTGTCTTTAACTATGTCTTTTGAATGTAAGGCAAGAGCGCTAACCACAGCACCACCATGCCCCCCACCCAGCCACCCACCCTGCCCCTCTTACATCAGCCGTCACTTAAATCTTTACCCTCCACTATAATTAGGAGGCTTCATTCCCAACAGTTAAATCCCAGGATGGAGGTCCGTGTGTTTGCGTCTGTACCGTAAACACGGACGTCACACGTTCACGTTCTTTTGGCGTTTTAACTTAAAAGGTTCTTTCACGTTTCAGTACGGGAACTCCGGAGGGCCGCTTGTTAATCTGGTAGGTGCTTCGTTCTTCTGGCTACTTGTCTCTACGTAAAAATTCGGCGCACAGGAAGCAGCGTGACCCCGTTTCCTGTTCGGCAGGACGGCGAGGTGATCGGGATAAACACTCTGAAGGTGACGGCGGGAATCTCGTTCGCCATCCCGTCGGATAAGATCAAGCAGTTCCTGACGGAGTCCTACGACAGACAGGCCAGAGGTCAGAACTCGTCTCGGGGCTCGGTCGCTCGAGTCCGTTTGAGTCCCAACTCACGCGAGTCGATTCGTTTGATCGCAGGTCGAGTGACGGCCAAGAAGAAGTACATCGGCATTCGGATGATGTCTCTGACGCCGGAGTGAGTTCATAACGCGTGTTAAAGCTCGGGGGGGGGGTTGTTTGGTTGTGGTATAGGTTGAGGAGGTGTGTCTAATAAAATGACCTCACGTGAACCCCGTTTGATTGACAGGTTGGGGAAGGAGCTGAAGGACAAGCTGGGAGATTTTCCTGACATCACCTCCGGTGCCTACGTCGTTGAGGTCATCACCAAAACCCCTGCAGCTGTGTGAGTGAGACGAATTAGAATGATGATTGTGAGCCAGCTCCTCTCATCCAGCATCGGTGCTTGACCTCATGAATACAAGGATGAAGAGACAGAGTGGGTTCAGTGGGTGGTGTGGACTCAGTGGGTGGAGTGGGTACAGTGTGTGGACTGGTCAGTTCTTGGTCAGTTCTGGTCTGTAACTGGTTTAAACTGATCAGTTCTGGTCTATAACTGGTTTAAACTGGTCAGTTCTGGTCTGTAGCTGGTTTAAACTGATCAGTTCTGGTCTGTAACTGGTTTAAACTGGTCAGTTCTGGTCTGTAACTGGTTTCAACTAGTCAGTTCTGGTCTGTAGCTGGTTTAAACTGGTCATTTCTGGTCTGTAACTGGTTTAAACTGGTCAGGTTTGGTCTGTAACTGGTTTAAACATGTCAGTTCTGGTCTGAAACTGGTTTAAACTGGACACTTGGGGTCTGTAACTAGTTTAAACTGGTCAGTTCTGGTCTGTAACTGGTTTATGCTGGTCAGTTCTGGTCTGAAACTGGTTTAAACATGTCAGTTCTGGTCTGGAACTGGTTTAAACTGGACACTTGGGGTCTGTAACTAGTTTAAACCGGTCAGTTCTGGTCTGTAGCTGGTTTAAACTGGTCAGTTCTGGTCTGTAACTGGTTTAAACTGGTCAGTTCTTGTCTGTAACTGGTTTAAACTGGTCAGTTCTGGTCTGTAACTGGTTTAAACTGGTCAGTTCTGGTCTGTAACTGGTTTAAACTGGTCAGTTCTGGTCTGTAGCTGGTTTAAACTGGTTTCTGTTGTACTTTGCCATTTCTCTCTTCGCAGGGGCGGAGTTAAGGACAATGACGTCATCATTTCAGTGAACGGCAAACGCATAACCTCTGCGGCCGACGTCAGCGCTGTGATCAACACTCACTCCAGCTTACAGATAGTTGTTCGCCGTGGTAACGAGGACGTTCCTCTCACCGTGGTTCCCGTGGAGATAGAGCCTTGACTCCACATCTCCGTCCGTGGACTCATCGGGCCCATGGAGGGCCACACCGGACACAGAATGGCCAATCAGAGATGGCCGTCTAAAAAGGGTGGAAGCCCCGCCTTAAAGAGCATGATGGAGATTGTTATCTTGGATGTATTTTATTACTCTAGTATTTTTTTTATGAAATACTTTGAAGTAACGGGAAACTTCTATAACGTTTGACATATAATGTTAAACACGCTGTTCTCCTTTGTACGGATACATTAAATGTATGAAATAAAAGAAATAAAAAAGATTCTGAGTCAGCACACACACCTGAATGTACCGTGCTTGCGACAAAAACAGGAATTTGATTCATTTTGTGTTGAGTCGAGACAAATTGCAAGAAGTAAATAACCTGCCGCCTGGTGGTTAAAAACAGAACTACAATACGGCATTAAAAAATGTGCTGAATTAGCTCCACCTTCGTACAGATCGGGTTTGTAGTTCTACAATTACATTCTGTAGTCCATCTGTATCTCTATACTATGTTAGTCCCCTAACAGGACCATGGACAGAGCCGGGATTATTAGGGTGGTGGATGATCCCTAGTACACTGATGTGGTGGTGGTGATGTTAGTATGTGCTGTACTGCTGGAGTTTAAGCCTGTATTCGCTCAGTGTACACTCTATAACACACCTCCATCTTATTGCGCCACCTTGTGGATGTAGAACACAACCATTCATTCATTATCTTCCGCTTTATCCTCTATTAGGGTCGCGGGGGGGGGGGGGTGTTCCCCATGACCATCCAGGGGAGAACGTTTCGGGCGCTGGCCAGATACACCCAGGACAGGGGGGCAATCTATCGCTGGGCACACACACTCTACATGGGGCAATTTGGAGAATTTCATTGACTTGATCCATGTTTTTGGACTGTGGGAGGAAACCGGAGAACCCGGAGGAAACCCACGCGGACACTGGAAGAACATGGAAACTCCACCTAGATGAGGATTCGAACTTAGTGGCTTAGTGGTTTAGCACGTTCTCCTCTCAGTGCTAGGGATTCCCGGTTCGAATCCCCATCTGGGTGGAGTTTCCATGTTCTCCCCGTGTCTGTGTGGGTTTCCTCCGGGTTCTCCGGTTTCCTCCCACAGTCCAAAAACATGTATCAAGTCAATTGAATTCTCCAAATTGCCCCATATAGAGTGTGTCTGTGTGAGTGAGTGTGTGCCCAGCGATGGATTGGCGCCCTGTCCTGGGTGTATTTGCCCAGCGCCCGAGACGTTCTCCCCTGGATGGGCATGGGGAACCCCACCGCGACCCTAATAGAGGATAAGCGGGAGATAATGAATGAATGAATGAATAATTGACGATCCATGCTTTTTGGATTGTGGGCGGAGACCCACGCGGACACAGGGAGGACATGGAAACTCCACCCAGATGGGGATTCGAACCGGGAATCCCTAGTGCTGAGAGGAGAACATGCTAAAGCACTAAGCCACCGTGCCGCTCAAGAACACGAAAATGATTTTTTTTTTTTTTTTTTTTAAAAACGTATATAAAAGATCGTTGAATTATGCTAGCTTAAAAAGTTGTCTTTTATCACGTGTTTAAAATACTATAAAACATAAACTTATACAATAGTTGTTTTTTGTCACCTAGTGGTAAAAAAAGACGTAAAGTTAAATAATAATCGATTATTAGAGTTTTTATTATTATTATTGTTGTTGTTTTTGTACTACGGTCTTAAGCGAAGCAGCTTTAAAATCGACCTCCTGGCCAATCAGGTGTGAGGTCCTCATCCGGGTATTTCTCAGTTCACGGTTACACAAACCAACCGTTGGCAGAACGTTACTTTAATAATACGTTACGTTAATAAAAAAAAAAGAAATAAAAAAATTCATGAAACATCCAGTAATCCAGTATTTTAAACGCTTTTTTTTAAATTGTAAAACTTTAATCACACCGTTGTGCGTTTAAAAACAGCTCGTAGCGGATGACGGTTCGTCTGGGACTTGTAGTTCTTTCCTGAAGAACTACATCTCGCGCGCACAGGCGTCATTTTCCGCCACACGTCGCGTTTAAAAACACTTCAAACCCATTTTCAAAGGTTCGGAACGCAGACGGGCGCGAATTTATAACCAAGAGACGGACGCGGAACGTAAAAAGTCGTAGTAAAGACGAAGTGGTTTGAAAACGTGAGGTCCGAGGCGATTGGTTGGGGCGGAAGAGGCGGGGCTTGGCGTTAATGGCGTGTCATGGTGGAAAGGGGCTGACAATAAACAGAGTTTAGTGTGTGGAGCGTGGATTCAACTCTCGGCTCGGATTCGATGCGATCAGCGCGGGGGTCCGGGGCCAGCCTGCGGGGCGCCGCGGGGTTCAGACGCTGAGGAGGGGAGCCGCAGAGCCGAGCGCGCGGAGCCGAGCTGCAGGTCGAATAAACTCCATCACTACAGCCGACAAAGCCGAAAAGCACGCGCCGCGGGGCAATTAACAGCGTTAATCCGTCAATGAATGATGTTTTAGATTCCTATTTCTAATAATGCGGAGGTTTAACTCGGACCCGAACCCAGCCTGCAAGTCTGAGCTAATGCTAATGCTAACGTCGTGCTGTAAACACTCCCCTGTTTAATTACCATCATTAAAAAAAAACCTGTTAATTACTCATTTACATATTCATATTTATCATTATGTCCATAAATAAGCATCTTATGTGTATACGCCTCGTTACGTTTTTACGCAATGTGTATTTTGGCAATGTTTTCGGTTTGTAATGGGTTTCAAATACGTAATTACCGTTTTAATTACTTAATTACTTCGCTCCACTGAGACGTTTTTGAAAATGTTATAACATCAAACCTATAACATCAAAGAGAAATGATATACAGTTCGTCAGACGCCACGTTTCTTTACAGATGGGATTTGTAGTTCTTCAGGTCCATTCTGTAGTCCGTCTGTTGCTCTGCACTCTGTGAGGCCTCTTTACGGTTCTCGGTTCTCTGATGATCAGGACCATGGACAGAGCAGGGATCATTAGGGTGGTGGATGGTTCTCAGTACCACAGTGACACTGACGAGCCTTGAGTATCAATCCATGCTTTATCTTCCGCTTTATCCTCTATTAGGGTCGTGGGGGGGGGGGTCCCTATTCCCATCCAGGGGAGAACGTTTCGGGCGCTGGGCAAATACACCCAGGACAGGGGGGCAATCTATCGCTGGACACACACTATATGGGGCAATTTGGAGAACTCAATTGACCTTGATCCATGTTTTTGGACTGTGGGAGGAACCCGGAGGAAACCCACACGGACACGGGGAGGACATGCAAACTCCACCCAGATTGGGATTCCAACCGGGAATCCCTAGTGCTGAGAGAAGAACATGCTAAAGCACTAAGCCACCGTGCCACCCGCCTTGAGTATCATTCATTCATTTATTATGTTCCACTAGGGTTGTGTGTGTGTGTGTGGGGGGGTGGGGTTCCCCCATGCCCATCCTGAGGAGAACGTTTCAGGCGCTGGGCAGATACACCCAGGACAGGGGGGCAATCTATCACTGGGCACACACACTCTATATGGGGCAATTTGGATAACTCAATTGACTTGATCCGTGTTTTTGGACTGTGGAAGAAAACCGGAGAACCCGGAGGAAACCCACGCGGACACGGGGAGGACATGCGAACTCCACCCAGATTGGGATTCCAACTGGGAATCCCCAGCGCTGAGAGGAGAACATGCTAAACCACTAAGCCAACGTGCCGCTCACCTTGAGGATCATTCATTCATTCATTTATTATGTTCCACTAGGGTTGAGGGTGTGTGTGTGTGGGGGGGGGGTTCCCCATGCCCATCCCGGGGAGAACGTTTCGGGCGCTGGGAAGATGCACCCAGGACGGGGACACACAAACACGCTTTGTATGGGGCAATTTAGTGCATTCCGTTTACCTTGAATCCATGTTTTCGGGAGGGAAATGGAGAACCCGAATCCCCAGCCTATAGGGAGAACATGCCAACCACTCATCCGTGTGCAGGGTGAGGTTTATGTTTATGGTTCTAACAGATGAAGGGTTTATTTATGGTTCCTCCACAAGCAAGTTCAGGTCCATCTTATAACACATCACGCCACAGTGTGGCGCTCACACCACCTCCATGCTCGAGTGTCTCACCACTGATCTTCTGTCCCCGCAGTGAATATGTAACGCGGCGTCGCCATGACGTCCAAGTTCAGCAAGACCTACTCGAGGAAAGGCGGCGAGGCCAACTCCAAATTCGAGGAGGTGTTCGCCAACCGGAAGGCCACGCTCAGCACCAAATGGGGCGAGACCACCTACAAAGCTCAGCTGGGCGCCAAGCGGCCCGCCCACGTGCTCTCCACGCCCGAGTTCCCCAAACGATCCCGGCTGGAGCGCAGCGGCGGGGACGACCCGTTCAGCTTCGACAGCGACGACGAGCCGAAGAGCGAGCCGGAGGCGGAGCCACTAGAGGGCGGAGCCCACGCGGGTACGTCGGCGTGGCGCGCGCTGTAATAACTAGTTGTTGTTTGTCTGACGCCGGTTTCTTTTCACGTCACAGTCTCGACTCACGCCGCCGCTGGCCCTAGATCCGGGGGGAACGCCGGCGGGCATCCGCCTGCACCCAACGCAAACCCCGCCCACACGCGGCTCTCGGATTACGGCGTCGACGCCGAACCCGCGGACGGAGAGTCCAGGCGAGCCGCGGAGTTCCCGGACGAGCCGAAGCCCGTTAGGCCAGAGGAGGATGTGGACGCGACGGCGATACCGGTGGACTTTGATCAGCTTCCTTTGATCAAGCCGGCGAGAGACCGCGTCTACCGGCGAGCCAATAGGAAGGCGGATCCAGAGCCCCCGCTGACCGCGGTGGCGGCGGCGAACCCGCCCGTGTCCGTCGGCAACTGCGGCAGAAACCCGACCCCTACGTCCAACTCTGCACCCACGATAAAGCCGGGGGGTCCGGCGGTGACCAAGGCGCCGGAGACGAAGGGCCGGGGACGGGTCCGGGACTACACCGTGCTGCACCCGTCGTGTGTGTCGGTGTGTAACGTCACCATACAGGACTCCATCGAGCGCAGCGTGGACGAGTGTGTGACCGTCACGCCCACCGACCTCGGGGACGCCGGGACCTTCCGCCGGAAAACGGATACACCGCCTCCCAAATACAGCAGGTACACCCACTCACCCACCCCCAGGGGGCGCGTGCTGCACTGTAGCACTGACGTACTAATGACGTACTAATATCGTACCAATATTACCCACCCCCAGGGGGCGCGTGCTGCACTGTAGCACTGATGTACTAATGACGTACTAATATCGTACCAATATCACCCACCCCCAGGGGGCACGTGCTCCACTGTAGCACTGACGTACTAATAACGTACCAATATCACCCACCCCCAGGGGGCGCGTGCTTCACTGTAACTCTAACGTACTAATGACGTACTAATAACGTACCGACGCACCGTTACCCTCGCAGGTTCCGCCCGACCAAATCAAAACTGGAGTGCAAGCTGGAGTTCTTCGGGTTCGAGGACGGGGCCTGCGAAGGGGAGGAGCCCGAACCCGGGACCAGCTACAAGATCAAGTACTTTGGCTTTGACGACCTGAGTGAAAGTGACAGTGAGGAGGACGAGGAGGAGGAGGAGCGGAACGGGAGGAAGAAGGCGAAGAAGGCGGCTGGATTTGAAATGCAGGGAGCTGCGGGGGACGGGTCTCAGATCAGTGACTCACAGGGACGTGCAGACACAGGTACGGTTCTCTGCAGAATGTCAGCGTTCGGGTGGGGTGGAGGGGGGGAGGCACTCGCATCAGCAGGAGGGTCCGGAGTGGTTCCAGAAACGTCACCAAAAAAGACCCCCCCCCCCCCCTGGGAACTAAATATCTGGGACATTAAAAAAAAAAAAGTTCCCGAAATGTCAGGAACCAGTTGTTCAGAACAAGTGATTGTATTGTTTTAGGAACTTTTTACAAAATAAGTTCTAGTGTATCCAGCGGAACAGTTCCTTAATTTCAGAGGCGTCTCAGTAAAAGTAGTTCCATTAAAAAAAAAAAAAAGTTCCCAACTTTCAGGAACACTATATCAAGAGCAACAGTTCCTTAATTAAAAAAAAAAAGGTTCTTGAACTTTAGGAACCTTTTAAAGTTTTTAGACACTTGGAAGAAAAGTACCTTTTAATTTCAGGGGCTCTTTCCAAAAAGAAAAGTTCCAAAGTTTCAGGAACCAGATATCGAGAGTGGAAGTTCCTTAATTAAACAGACACCTCAATAAATAAGGTTCTTGAACTTGAGGAACATCTTACAAAATGAGTTTTTTAAGTTCTAAGACACCGAAAAGTACCTTTAATTTCAGGGGCTCTTTCCAAAAAAACAGTTCCAAAGTTCCAGGAACCAAATATCAAGAGTGAAAGTTCCCAAATTAAACACAGGAGTGAATAAAAAAAAAGGTTCTTCAAATCCAGAAACGTTACAAAATTAAGTTCTGTAAAAGTTTTAAGAACCAGATTTATTTATTTTTTTGTCCAGTCTCACGGTTCCCCGCGCCGTCTCACGGTTCCCCGCGCCGTCTCATGGTTCATGAGGACCTCTCAGGAACATGTTACAAAAAAAAGTTCTGTGAAAGTCGTAGGAACCAATTTTTTTTAACCGGTCCCACAGGTCCCCAAAGTGTTTCACGGTTCCCCAGCGCGTCCCACGGGTCCCCACGGCATCTCGCGGTTCCCCGGCACGTCCCACGGGTCCCGACGGCGTCCCACTGGTTCCTGTTTGGTATTCACATCTGTGTCGGATGCGAGGCCTGGGGACGTGTTTGTCTTCTTGGTGACCTCATGGTTCCTTTGTTTGTTCCTTTACAGTTTTGCGCCGCATCGGCGCAGAGCCCTGTTTATTTGGAAGTGTTCTGTTTAAATCCGGAACGTCGTCTTGGGCTGGTGTTTTGACGTGAGGTGTAATTTAAGATCGCGGTGTTTTAGAGGAACTTCAGCTCGTTTGTCTTTCCCGTAACGTCTGAGACGATGAGGTTGATCTCGCTCTTTTCTGTCGTCTTCATGTTCCGCGATGAATTAAGTTTCCTTCCTGTCAAAGTTTTGGGAACGTTTCTCATCCCTGATCAATAATGCATGAGGGACTTTCTATAGAATGCCAAAATGTGTGTGTGTGTGTGTGTGTGTGTGTGTGTGTGTTTCAGATCCTCAGTGGCAGGATGAATCCACCACCGCAGAATCCGACAGTCAGAAAGAAAAACAAACGGGCAAAGTGAAGGACAGCAGCCGCAAAATATTCAAGAAGGTTCGGATTCATTTAAATATTATAATGGGATTCATTTAAATATTATAATGGGATTCATTTGTAAATGTAAACAGAATGGAAGAGGATCGGACTGATCCCTTTTCGATCCGCATAAGAATAACTTTAAACGTCCACCTGGCGCCAACAATCGTGCCAAAGTCACGGAGATCACTTTTTGAAAACATGTTTGTTTAGTTAATTGTCCATTGTTTATGCAAATTAGAATCCTTCTGGCTCGCTGTACATCACTGCTGACACACGATTGGCTGAGTGGATATGAATATTGAATGTTACTGATTTATTTTCTTTTTTTTTGTTATTTGTATGTTCCAGTCTCACACTAAAGCCGTGTACAACGCCCGCCACTGGAACCAGCCGGAACCGGGCGACGCCCACCCGCCCGCTGCTGATGTCCCACCGGTACGATTAGGTCACCTCGTTGTTTTAATGCTGTTTTAAAGTCAACTTTATGACTGGAAGCAATTACAAAACAGCTGTGCAGTGTAATCCTATGGGGCAACTGTCCATGTTGACGTCCTGGGAATTTAGACCCTGTGTGTGTGTGTGTCTCCACAGAAGCCGAGTGTGTCGACTGTTAAAACCGAGGTGAAGGCTCCGAAAGACGAGGGTGTATTTAAAGCCCCTCCTCCTCCTCCGAAGCTTGCCAAGACAGCCCCGCCCCCCACAGAGACACGCCCAGACAGCAGCACCACCACCACACAGAGTACAGAGGTGAGCCGGGCATCATGGGAATCAGGATCAAAGCTGATCACCTGGTCATAATTACGAAATAAAGACCAAACAACTCATAACGAAGGGGAGTTTAATAATCAGACAACTGTTTAATAATCATCGTTACCATGGAGACACTATACAAACAAAGGGACGGGGACAGACCACAAGTTAAGGACCTCCAAGAGTTTGGGGAAGGCCCTTTTCTGTGGAGATATATATAAATATTAATAATAATCATATAATTATCAGTAATTATTAATTAAATCTAATGCAGTATTGCAATATATGATGGGAAATGTAGTTGCTGGTATCTTTTTTGGTTATATGGAGCTGTGCAAAGTTTTTTTTAATGTGTGTGTGTGTGTGTGTGTGCGTGTGTGTGTAGTTATACACAGTGGTTCAGCATGTAAAGCACTTCAACGACGTGGTAGAATTCGGGGAGAATCAGGAGTTTACTGACGACTTTGAGTATCTGGAAACGGGACTGAAGAGCACTCAGGCTCTTCACACCCGCTGCCTTAGGTAACACACACATACACACACACACACACACACACACACACTGTATACTCACTGACCCATTCATTTGTTTCTATCTTGAGACACTGCTCTCTCTCTCTCTCTATTTATATATATATATATATACATGTGTATTTGTGTGTGTGTGTGTGTAGTATAATCAGTCTGGCGTCCCGCTGTGCTATGCCGAGTTTCCGCATG
>JAFMOD010001107.1:23921-112685 GCA_019802435.1 Corydoras maculifer
GGAAACCAGAGAACCCGGAGGAAACCCATGCGGACATGGGGAGAACATGGAAACTCCACCCAGATTGGGATTCGAACTGGGAATCCCTAGTGCTGAGAGGCAAATGTGCTAACCACTAAGCCACCGTGCCGCGCTCAGTGTTGAACATTCATTCATTCATTATCTCCCGCTTTATCCTTTATTAGGGTCGCAGTGGGGTTCCCCATGCCCATCCAGGGGAGAACGTCTCGGGCGCTGGGCAGATACACCCAGGACAGGGCGCCAATCCATCGCTGGGCACACACTTACACAAACACACCCTATATGGGGCAATTTGGAGAACTCAATTGACTTGATCAATGTGTTTGGACTGTGGAAGGAAACCGGAGAACCCGGAGGAAACCCACGCAGATACGGGGAGAACATGGAAAATCCACCCAGATGGGGATTCCAACCGGGAATCCCTAGTGCTGAGAGGCGAACGTGCTAACCACTAAGCCACCGTGCCGCCTCTCAGTGTTAAACAGCGGGACTTAATTATATCAGCCTTAATAAACACATTTCATAATTAAGGTTCCTTTTTTTAGTCTTGAATGGTTCGTTTGGGTTAACCCTCTGTGCTTTTATACTAGGATCAGTTGTATTAGAAGTATGAGACACAGAATAAGTGCATGGCAGGGGGGTCACCAGAACCAAAATCATTGCCTGAAAATACAGAACGTGTCTGTTCTTTTCCAGAATTCGGGTCTCCGGCTGAGGAGAGCAGTCCCTGTGTCCCAAAAAACGCCTGAGCGCATATGCACTGGCTGTTTCTCTGTTATAGGAGACCCAACAAATCCACAGCAGTTCCAAAGAGCATAAACTAAGTCATGTTGCCTGTTTTATACCTTTTTAAAACTATTTTATTGTTTTTTTTTTTTTTTTTTACAAGCAGCTATTTCACCTCAGATTTGATAAATAAACATGTCTGATTCTGTCTGTCCATTAAAAAAAAGTGTTGTGTGGTTCTTCTGACGCACCGAAGGTATTACTGCGTTTGTAATTTGTGGATTTCCTAAACTGTTGAATAATGACACGGATTACAGACTGACGTCCAAGTGGCTGGGCCGCCGCTATGTCATTACAACCGCAGAGTGTAATTATGGTGTGCTGGGTGTAGACGAAGCCCAAATTTAATTATTCTTAAAGCCACCTCTTGAGGCCATCAGTCGTTTCTCATTCTGCCTTTTTTCTCTTCTAAGCAAAACAGCAAAATATTGTGCTGTGTCCTAAAGGTATCATTTTCGAAATCCTATTGTTAAAAGAATAAAAGGCCTCGCTCACTTTCAAAGAAAATGTTGAAAACAGGTAACTAGGGAAGAACACACACAAACACAATGTATGTGCTGTGTGCATTGTGACAGAATACCTTTAATAAATCGGTTTTTCTAAATTATGTTTGCACTTTCAGTTTGTAAAATAACTATGGAATTTATACAGAGCATAGATCAGAATGGGGAAAATACAAACGAAAAGCAAGCATTTTTTGCAAGGGTTGCTGTAAGGAGCCCGTCGAGAAAAAGTTCATTTTGTCTCCTGTTTTGCTTTCGAACCTGTGTGAACAAATAAAATTGGATTTATGCTTCGAAAAGCCAGAATAAAATACAACATGAGAAAATAATTAGATTTAATTGAAGTTATTTCACTACAAATAATAATAATAATAATAATAATAATAATAATAATAAGGGTGGCTTAGTGGTTAGCACGTTCGCCTCTCAGCGCTAGGGATTCCCGGTTCGAATCCCCATCTGGGTGGAGTTTCCATGTTCTCCCCGTGTCTGCGTGGGTTTCCTCCGGGTTCTCCGGCTTCCTCCCACAGTCCGAAAACATGGATCAAGTTAATTGAATTCTCCAAATTGCCCCCTATAGAGTGTGTCTGTGTGAGTGAGTGTATGCCCAGCGATGGATTGGCGCCCTGTCCTGGGTCTATCTGCCCAGCGCCCGAGATGTTCTCCCCTGGATGAGCATGGGGAACCCCACTGCGACCCTAATAGAGGATAAAGCGGGAGATAATGAATGAATGAATGAATAATGATAATAATAATACATCCATCCATTTCCATCTTCCGTTTTATCCTCTACTATGGTCGCGGGGAAGATAGACCCAGGACAGGGCGCCAATCCATTGCTGGGCACACACTCACTCACACAAACACACTCTATATGAGGCAATTTGGAGAATTTGGAGAACCCGGAGGAAACCCACCCGGACATGGGGAGAACATGGAAACTCCACACAGATTGGGATTCGAACAAGGAATCCCTAGTGCTGAGAGGAGAACGTGCTAACCACTACTGAAGTCGCCCTAATAATAATAATAATAATAATAATAATTAATTCTTCCGCTTTGTCCTATATTAGGGTCTCAATTTGGACAATTCAATTGACCTGGATCCATGTTTTTGGATGTGGGAGGAAACTGGAGAACCCGGAGGAAACTCATACGGACATGGGGAGAACATGGAAACTACACCCAGAGTGAAATTCGAACCGAAAATCCCTCGCGCTGAGAGGAGAACATGCTAACCACTAAGCCACCGTGCTGCCCTAATAGTAATAATAATAATAATAATAATAATAATAATAATAATTGGGTGGCATGGTGGCGTACATAATGTCTGCCGTTCAGTTTTGGGGTTTTCATGTTCTCCCCATGTGGGTATTCTCCGGATTCTCCTGTTTTTTTCCCACAATCCAAAAACATGGGTTTATGGTGAATTACCCCTATCTAAATTGCCCCATCGCAGAATGTCAGTGTGTGTCCGGCGATGGACTGGCACTTTGTCCTGGTGGATCTGCCCAGTTCCAGAAATGTTCACCCCTTGATGCTACATACTCTAATTTATCCAGTCCTATTTTTGAAGGACGTACCATTAGAATCAGTCAAACCATCAGGATCATCAACCTGTGAGGCATTCTGCTGTTCTGACTGAGGCGTTGGGAACGTGGGAGTATCCCCTGGTGCAGTTCCTGTGGGACACCTGTTGGAGGCGAAACAATACAACTAGTTGGCGCTGCATGTAAAGAGACAAAAATGACAGAGAATTCTATTCATTTGACAAAAGCTGGACAATGTAAAGCCTTTAAATTGTCGAGAACATGGCGTTCAAATACTGGACATCTTAATGACTTACACGAGGGGCTGGTATCGGCTCTCCTCCCCATCCAAGATCCCATGATACATTTTAATTTCCAACTCCAGCCTTTTCTTGTTGCTGAGCAGCATATTGTAGTCCCGCTGTTGCTCCTCAATGTCCCCACACACATCATTGAGCTCGCCCTCCAGCTTCCCGATAACAGAGCCCAGGTTCTGGAGCTCAATATCGTGCCAGTGCTTTGCATCGTTCAGTGAGGTTTCCAGGCCTCGTTTCTGCAGGTGAGAACATAATCCTATGTCAGTATTCTATGTCAAGATGACATTACTCAGATTTTCTAGTAATTCGGTGAAATTATCCATCCATCCTTCCATTATCTTCCGCTTTATCCTGTACTAGGTTCGACGTGGGGTTCCCCATGCCCATCCAGGCCAAGACGGGTGCTGGGCAGACACAACCAGGACAGGGTGCCAATCTATCGCTGGGCACACACTCACTCACACAGATACACACACAGACACACTCTATATGGGGCAATTTGGAGAACTCAATTGACTTAATCCATGTTTTTGGACTGTGGGTGGAAACCGGAAAAGCCGGAGGAAACCCATGTAGACACGGGGATACGGGGTGGACAAGGAAACTCCATGCAGACTGGGATTCGAACCGGTAATCCCCAGCACTAAAAGGGTGAACGAGCTAACCACTAAGCCACCGTGCCGCCCTCGGTGTAATTAATTAAAATTAATTTATTTTAAATATGCTTTAAGATCTATCATGCGCTACTTGTCTTGTTTTTTTCAAAATCTTTGGAATATCTAAATTATCTAAATTGCCCCAATATATATATATATATATATATATATATATATATATATATATATATATATATATATATATATATATATATATATATATATATATATATATATATATATATATATATATAGTGTGTGAGTGTGAGTGTGTGTGTGTGTGTGTGTGTGTGTGTCCTGGGGGTATCTGCCCCAGAGCCTGAAATACTCTCCCCTGGATGAGCATGGGGAACCCTAGTATAGGATTAAACAGGACATTATGAATGGATAAATGAGTGGTTTTTTTCTTGCATTTTATAAAATAAAATGTAGTGGCAAAATTGTGTTTAATAAAAATATCACATACAAGTTATTACAAATATTGTTTTGGACAATGGGCGGCATGGTGGCTTAGTGGTTAGCACGTTCGCCTCACAGCACTATGGATTCCCGGTTGGAATCCCCATCTGGGTGGAGTTTCCATGTTCTCCCCGTGTCCGCGTGGGTTTCTTTCGGGTTCTCCGGTTTCCTCCAACAGTCCAAAAACATGGATCAAGTCAATTGAGTTCTCCAAATTGCCCCATATAGAGTGTGTATGAGTGAGTGAGTGTGTGCCCAGCGATGGATTGGCGCCCTGTCCTGAGTCTATCTGCCCAGCGCCCGAGACGTTCTCCCCTGGATGGGCATGGGGAACCCCACCGTGACCCTAATAGAGGATAAAGAGGATGATAATAAATGAATGAATGAAAATGTAGTGTTATCTGACAAGGGTGTTGACATATATCATATTATCAGAACATGACAGATCATACACATTAGGAAGTTTGCAGGCATGCTCTATACACAGCACAATTTCAAGATCACTTTAAATAATGATGCAAATTAGGTAAACCATTAAATATCTCTATAATGGTTGTGTTGGATTAAATCAGAATATATTCTTAAATAACTGTATGTCTATTTGAATTAGTGTCGTGCCATTTGCCAGGGTTTTGGAACATTTCTTACCAGCGCTCTCATGGATTCAGTTTCAGCCTGCATGCTCTGGATCTTTGCGTTGGCGTTACTGCATTCTGTTTTCAGATACTCCATCTCGAGCTCCTCTTGACTGTGCTTTGTTTTCACATTCTCAGCCTACAAAAAACATAATCTTTTTAGGGCACATTAAAGGTTTGTAATTTCTGCTAAAAAATAACCAATCATATAAGTAACTGTAGGAAGCAATGTACAAAAAATTCATTCATTTATTCATTCATTCCTTCATTTATTATCTTCTGCTTTATCCTCTATTAGGGTCGCGGGGGGGGGGGGTGGTGGTTCCCCATTCCCATCCAGGGGAGAACGTTTCGGGGGCTGGTCAGATACACCCAGGACAGGGCGCCAATTCATCGCTGGGCACACACTCACTCACACAGACACACTCTATATGGGGCAATTTGGAGAACTCAATTAAATTGATCCATGTTTTTGGACTGTGGGAGGAAACCGGAGAACCCGGAGGAAACCCACGAGGACACGGGGAGAACATGGAAACTCCACCCAGATGGGGATTCGAACCGGGAATCCCTAGCGCTGAGAGGCGAACGTGCAAACCACTAAGCCACCGTGTCGCCTGTACAAAAATTTGTATCAATTAATTAGTTGCCTAATGGTAACTCCAGTATAAGTAATGTGGAGTATTCTGGTTTTATGGTTTGTTTTACCTGGGATTCTACATAGTTGTCATTCTCTGCTCTTGTCTTCTCAATGATTTTCTCCCAATGTGCACGAATATAAGCCAAAATCTGGTCCAGGCTGGTCTCAATGGGAGCATCGGGTTCATCGACATCTCGTCCAGCCAACTGGTTATACAGCAATCTTACATCCTACAGAACAAGAGATTGAAAAAATACAATATTAATTGCTTAAAATGTAGATTGAAAAATGGGATTAATGAAAAAAAGTTGTAGTTGTGTTCATTCCACCTTTTCATGGTTTTTGGCCAGTTCTAGAAGCTCAGCCTTCATTCTCTCAATCTGGTTCTCCAGGTCCAGCTTAGTTAAAGTGGCATCATCAATCACTTTATACAGGGAGCTGATTTCCTCCTCCATCTCTTTGCAGAATGGTTGCTCATTCTCAAATCTGTTTGATTTACATACACACACGCACACACACACACACACACACACACACACACACACACACACACAGACACTAGACACATTAGCCCATGCTGTCCTGCTCGAATTAGTTACTTGGTTGTAATATGTTATAGTTGTATTGAGAACTGACATTGAAGGATTGTTATTTTTTATAAATGATTATAAAACAGGGTGCCCAGCGATGGATTGTTGCCCTGTCCTGGGTCTGCCCAGCGCCCGAAACGTTCTCCCCTGGATGGGCATGTGGAACCCCACCCTAGTGGAGGATAAAGCGGGAGATAATGGATGGATATAAAACAGGGGCGGCACGGTGGTTTAGTGGTTAGCCCCACCTGGGTGGAGCTTCCATGTTTTTCCCATGTCTGCGTGGGTTTCCTCCAGGTTCTCCAGTTTCCTCCCACAGTCCAAAAACATGGATCAAGTCAATTGAGTTCGACAAATTGCCCCATGTAGAGTTTGTTTGTGTCTGTGTGTGTGAGTGTGTGTTCAGTGATAGATTGGCGCCCTGTCCTGGGTGTAACTGCCCAGCGCCTGAGACGTTCTCCCCTGGATGGGCATGGAGAAACCCCCCCGCTACCCTAATAGAGGATGAAGCGGAAGATGGATGGATGGATGGATTATAAAACAGTAAGTCCAGATTTGAATCTAACCTTCTCTAATACCTTTCTTTAAAGTCCTCAGCAGTGGCCTGGATATTCTCTGTCTGTAGTATCAGTCGAGCGTTGTCGAGGATGGCTTCACTTACCTGGCAGCATGAAAAAAGTGTGTTAGGCTGGCATGTGTAGGATAATGACATATAAAACCAAAATTGTGTTTAATAAAAATATCACATACAAGTTATTACAAATATTGTTTTGGACAATGGGCGGCATGGTGGCTTAGTGGTTAGCACGTTCGTCTCTCAGCACTAGGGATTCCCGGTTCGAATGCCCATCTGGGTGGAGTTTCCATGTTCTCCCCGAGTCCGTGTGGGTTTCCTCTGGGTTCTTCGGTTTCCTCCCACAGTCCAAAAACATGGATCAAGTCAATTGAGTTCTCCAAATTGCCCCATATAGAGTGTGTGTGTGTGAGTGAGTGTGTGCACAGCGATGGATCTGCCCAGCGCCCTAAACGTTCTCCCCTGGATGGGCATGGGGAACCCCACCGTGACCGTACTAGAGGATAAAGCGGGAGATAATGAATGAATGAATGTTTTGGACAGCACAGCTAGATCTGATGAATTGAGTAAATTATAAGAATCAAAGCTGTTTCAATGAGTTTAAATTCAATTAAAGTTTAAAAAGTGTATCATGAGCTACCACATTCCAAAAACCTTTGAAAAGATGACATTTTCTTTTTAATCGTCTTCTATTGCTGATAAAAAAAAATATTGTGCTAATACATTTGTACAAGACACATTTTGGTTTAACTCACAATATATGTAAATCAAATAACCGAATAAGAACTTGGCATTAAAATGTGCAGAATTTTGTTCCCTGTAGAAGATATGTTGACTTTGTTAAATTTGACAAGTAATGCCCAAACCCTTGCAGTAGATGGCGTATTAATCCAGGTGATGCAGCCACATTCTAAAATGACCTTGAAGACCTTAATGACTCAAGACTTTCTTAAAGAACCAGCCTTGGGACCTGAAGGTCCTTGGGTTGGTTCCCCGTCCCAAAAAGTACTATAGCTGTAGTGCCCTTGGGCAAGGCACCTAACCCCAATTGTGCACCCGGTGACTTGTACAGGGCTGCCCACCGCTCCGGACAACTGTGTTCATTTCAGTAGTGTGTGTAAATGTGTGTTTAACTGCCCAGATGGGTTAAATGTGGAGGTTGAATTCCTCTGTGTGTAAAGCACAATAGGAAAAACAGATCACTTTGAGAATATAACTTCTAAAAGTTATAGAATATAGATTAGAATATATATATTAAAAAAATAAGTAAAAAAAATTAATAAATTGAAAAAAAAAAAATATATATATATATATATATATATATATATATATATATATTTATATATATTCATTCATTCATTATCTTCCGCTTTTGTCCTCTATTAGGGTCGCAGTGGGGTTTCTCATGCCCATCGAGGGGAGAACGTCTCGGGCGCTGGTCAGATACACCCAGGACAGGGCGCCAATCCATCGCTGGGTACACACTCACTCACACAGACACACTCTATATGGGGCAACTTGGAGAATTCAATTGACTTGATCCATGTTTTTGGACTGTGGGAGGAAACCGGAGAACCCGGAGGAAACCCACGCAGACACGGGGAGAGCATGGAAACTCCACCCAGATGGGGATTCGAACCGGGAATCCCTAGCGCTGAGAGGCGAACGTGCTAACCACTAAGCCACCGTGCTATATATATATTTATATATATATAAATTCTAAAAGTATGTAAGGAATATATGTTAGGAAGTAACAGTACTCATACATTTTTTTTTACCATCAAATTTTAAAAGATAAAATACTAATAAAAACATCTTTAATAAAAAATGTTAAAGCCATGTTAATGTCATTGTTCATTAAATATTGCATAACAAATAAAAGTCTACATTTGCTTTTAAAACTAAAATATCTGAAGATTATACCTACAAAACACTGGTTATAATTACTTAAATTATTAATTTGTTTATTCATTATCTTTTGCTTAATCCTCTACTAGGGTCCTATGCCCATCCAGGGAAGAACGTTTTTTGTGCTAGGTGGATACACCCAGGACAGGGCATATTCACTCACACAGATATACTTTATATGGGGCAATTTAGCGCATTCATTTTACTTTGAATCCATGTTTTTGGACTGTGGGAATTCTCTGTGAGAGAACGCGGAGGAAACCTACGTGGACACAGTGAGAACAGGGAAACAGGGAATCTGGATCCCCAGTGCTGAGAGGTGAGCACCGTGCCGCCCTATTTAAACTATTATTTAAAGTGATTGCAATTATTATTTTAACCAATTTTTTTTAATTCAATTAGAAAACACTTTATAGTTTATGATACCTATAATGACCCATGAGAAAAGTAATCACATGAATGGACAACAAAAACCTTAAAAAAAATCCCGTTTTTAAACTTTTTGTTCTAAAAATGACATCAAATACATGAGTATCATTCATTTCACTACAAGTAACTGGAAACTACTCATCATCAGTTTGCTGCAAACGTGAAGAATTAATGAATATTACAGATTTTTTTGGTGATCTGGAGTTCTGCCCCACCTGTCTATAGCCGTCCTCCCACTCGTGCCTGAGAGAGCTCCACGCCTCAGCAGTCGAGGCCTTGCGTTCCAGCCAGTTGCGAATTTTTTCTTCCAGCTGCTGGTTGAGCTGCTCAAGTGCATGTACTTTTTCACGGTACTCCAGCAAGCAGCTGTTCAGACTCTCCGGTCCTAATTGATGCCCCCTGTATGCATGTTGGGGCAGCACTGGAGTGGTGCTGCTGCGTAAGACATGCATGAACACACTGCTGACTCCCAAAGCTCTGCGGGACACACGGGTCCCTAGGCTGCTGGGGAGCCCAGAAGGGGCCGTGCCCACAAACACCCCACGCGGAGCCGTGGGACTGCTCACACTGGCTCGGCCCACGCTGCTGGGGCGTTCCGCAGCGGCCTGGCCCAGGATGGAGGATCGGCGTCTCGGCAAAGGCATTCCTTAATGTGTATACTCTCTATAAACTACTCGTCTATAAGCATTATTGCAAAGCATAACCCTTCTGTTCCGACTGATGCTCACTAAAACGGCAACAACTGAGCTCACATGGCTCTTTATGATGGTCTGGTCTTCTGGAAAGCATGGTCTTTGTTCCTGCATCATTGTGTCAGGGATCTGCTGGCATCTACTCTTTGTTTATAGAGGCTGGCTGGTGTTTAGCTGCCTCAGCAGTGTAGGGTTCTCCAAAAAGTTCTGTTCAGCCGCTGACCGTTCCAGGGCACATGCTCAAACAGAACAAGCATCTGACAGAGAGAGAGCTGAAAAAAGCTGAAAACGTCTGTTTGTTTTATGCATTTGACCTGTGTGTGTGTGTGTGTGTGTGTGTGTGCGTGTGTGCAAACATCACGTCAGTAAGGATTGCATAACCCATCACAGACACTGGGCTTGTAAGCACCATCTGACTTACTTCAGAGATACATGACTCATCATTTTTCTCCCTAACGTATATAGGTGATAGAGCAACGATTATATTTCATTTAATTATTTAATTTATGCTATCAAAAATGAATAGAATGGATCATTCAACTCTTGTGGTTTTCTTTTTGAGATAATATTTGTTCTCACTTTCACTTCTAGCAGCTAAGGCTCACTGTTTTTGGTGATTTCCACTGTGGTAATGAAAGGCAAACATTTGCTTTCATCATTGCACTTTCAAACTTTTTGGTCATATTTTAACATCGAATATTCTTGGTGCTCTCGAGCGTTTGTCAAGGCGAGTTGCTGTGGTTTGTAGGGGAAGTCCAGTGGATCCCAAACGTATAAAACTGTTGTCCAACAGTTAACGTATAAAACTGCTGACCTTTATTCTGTACTGTTCTAAAGTGATATCAAACACAGCTGTTACCAGTGTGTGTTTTATAAATGTGGCTTGGTGACTGGTACTGTATTTAAGGGGGTACACTGTAAGTGTTAAACCTCTTGATGAAGGTGACATCTATCTATCTATTATCTTCCGCTTTATCCTGTTGCGGGGCGTTCCCCATGCCCATCCAGCCACAGCATCAATGAGGGTTATGATATAAGACTTATAATAAACTTAATAATACTTGCTCAAAGTTACATTTGTAACTTCAGTGGACCTAGGATTTGAGCCCACGACCTTCAGATTGATAGACCACCACCCTAATGACTGAGCTATCCTACCCCCCCTGATCTACACTAACTAGTAAACAACAAAAAAATCCATGTGCTGATGCATGTTCAGCACAACTCAATGTTGGTGGATTACAGTGCAGTCAATACACTGCGATGTGGTTAATATAGTTCTGTATTTGATTCAGATTTCAAAATAATCCGAAAGAGTCTGATGGTGGGGATTTACTGGGGTTGTAGATAAAACTGTTTTATGTTCTAACCAAACAAAAGTGAAGTCTCAGGGAATATTATGTTATTGGTGTGAAGTTCAAATGAAAAAAGAGAAATACCAGAGAACCGTCTGTAAAATTCCGCTAGTACCCATTACGTCAGCCCAGTGTTTTTTTTTCCTTTTTAATACAATTCAGCATAAACTGCAAAGATGATTGACTGTATAAAAAAGTTTACTTTATCTTATCTATCTGAAAATCCACCACCTATATTTGTCTGTCCCGTACAAATGTGTGAATATTTAAATCGGGTTTGAATCCAGATCTGGGTGGAGTTTCCATGTTCTCCCCGTGTCCACGTGGGTTTCCTCTGGGTTCTCTGGCTTCCTCCCACAGTCTAAAAACACTGATTCAAGGGAAACCTAATGCTCCATATAGTATAATATAAATTGCCCCATATAGTGTGTTTGTATGTATGCCTGTGTGAGTAAGGCAGTGCCCAGCGATGGATTGCCACACTGTCCTGAATGCCCAGCGCCTGAAACGTTCTGCCCTGGAGGGGTATGGGGAACGCCCCAGCGACACTAGTAGAGGATAACATGAGACAATCAGCACTTTATTCTAAATCTAAATATTATTTTTGACCTTCTAAGGGAAATAGTGTTTGTGGTTCAAACAGTGATGTGGGATTGGACTATTATGATAACTTTATAATAAAGACCAATTATTCTCTTGACTAAAACTGTGCAGTCAGCATCAGTCTTCCCAGAAGTTTCTTCCAGAAGAAAAGAGGAGGCCTTTATACTTTGTCTGTATTTGGTACAAATACGATGACCCTACCTCAGTTTCAATACAAATTACACCCAACAGTCAAAACATTATGACCACTGACACGTGATCACTATTATGGCACCTGTGGGTGGGCAGCGACGAAACAGTAACAGGGGGGGCAACGAATGAGGACCAGCTATCTCAGGACAAGTTCAAGTTCAAGTTCAAGTAATTTATTTATATAGCGCTTTTTACAACAGTACATTGTCACAAAGCAGCTTTACAGAATGAAAAGCCTCTAAATCCCCAAAGAGCAAGCCAAAGCGACAGTGGCAAGAAAAAACTCCCTGTTATGTTGTTATTTTAAGGAAGAAACCTTGGGAGGACCAAAACTCAGTGGGGGACTCATCCACCTTGAGCGGCCGGGCAGCAACAACAGTGTAGGACACTAATGTACAGAGTGTATCGAGATCGAGTGACTATATTTACAAAATGGAAAGATGCTAAGGGCGGCACGGTGGCTTAGTCGTTAACACGTTCGCCTCTCAGCACTAAGGGTTTCCCGGTTCAAATACCAATTTGGGTGGAGTTTCCATGTTCTCCCCGTGTCCGCCTGGGTTTCCTCTGGGTTCTCCGGTTTCCTCCCACAGTCCAAAACATGGATCAAGTCAATTGAATTCTCCAAAATTGCCCCATATACAGTGTGTCTGTGTGAGTGAGTGTGGAACCCAGCGATGGATTGGCCCCCTGTCCTGGGTCTATCTGCCTAGCGCCTGAAACGTTCTCCCCTGGTTGGGCATGGGGAACCCCCCTGTGACCCTAGAAGAGGATAAAGCGGAAGATAATGGATGGATGGATGAAAAAAATCTACCCACTGGAAAACTATATGTAAGTCCATTAAGGGCGTCCTGCAGGACCACCAGTCTAATTAAAATCTGGGTTCCTTTCAGTAATCGTCGTAGCCGCAGTGCTTCAGCAGAGCCATGGAAGAAGATCTGACTACACTTCCAGGAAACCGGCCACACATTACTTTTAAATACATTAATCTACATGTTTTGGGCGATTTCAAAGCCGTGCTTCTCTTTTACTACGGCATGTGTTGTTCCCGATTATGAAGGGTGCACATGTTCATCAGGCGGAGCTTGCCAGGTGCTTTAATTATCGCTAATCGAAGTTAATTGCCGACGGTTCCGCCTTCTCCCCCTGCACCACTGTATTCCTGCCACATGAAAATTTTATACATTCATTCATTATCTCCAACTTTATCCTCTATTAGGGTCGCGGGGGGGTTCCCCATGCCCATCCAGGGGAGAACGTTTCGGGCGCTGGGCAGATAGACCCAGGACAGGGCGCCAATCCATCACTGGGCACTCACTCACTCACACAGACACTTTCTATATGGGGCAATTTGGAGAATGCAATTGACTATGATCCATGTTTTTGGACTGTGGGAGGAAACCGGAGAACCCGGAGGAAACCCACGCGGACATGGGGAGAACATGGAAACTCCACCCAGATGGGGATTCGAACCGAATCCCTAGTGCTGAGAGTGGAACGTGCTAACCACTAAGCCACCGTGCCGCTGAACATTTTATATAACTCCATATTATTATGTTGATGTGTTAGAAGCTTGACACGTTTGACAAAAGCCAAATTGTGATGGCTAGTCCACTGGGTCAGAGCATCGGCAAAACTAATTGTCTCCAAAACCCCAACTCCTCTGGGGTGCACCATGTCTGCAGTGGTTAGTATCTATCAAAATTGGTCTAAGGAAAAAATACTGGTAACCCTGAGACAGGTTTACAGGCAGCCATGGCTTATTAATGCCTATAAGGAGCATAAACTTACCTGTGTGGGCTGATCTAACAGACAAATAGACAGCTCGCAGTTTATGGGAGTTAAAGAATCTTGGTGCCAAATACTACAGCAACCTTTCAGGGGTCTAGTGGAGTCCATGTCTCAACAGATTAGGGGTGTTGAGGCAGCAAAGTGGAACCAGCACAATATTAGAAGATGGTATAGGAAGTTATGCCTGGTTGGTTTATATACTGAATTTAAAACTTTGCATCCTTAAACATTCATTCATTCATTCATTATCTTCCGCTTATCCTCTATTAGGGTCGCGGTGGGGTTCCCCATGCCCATCCAGGGGAGAACGTCTCGGGCGCTGGGCAGATAGACCCAGGACAGGGCGTCAATCCATCGCTGGGCAATCCTTAAACAGTGTATCATTTTTTTTAGCTTGATAAACTGACATAATTATCAGCTGCTGATGGAGAGCATCTGTTTATTCCGCAGATTACTTCAAATACCTTCGAGTGCAAGTTCAGACATTTGAAGTGCTCAGATTTGACATAGTTGCCATTTAGACGACAGAGAGAGACGCTTGGTGATGTGGCACAGCAGGTTAAGATCTGCAAGAGTACAAGAGCTGTAGGGCAAGAAAGAAGATAAAATATTTCAAACGTACTTCTTTGTGGGCCTAATCATGGTTTATAAGAGAACTTTAACCCTTGCACACTTTATAGATGTGCTCACACATAAGGGCTACAAATATACATTATAGTCTTTTTAAATATATAGAAATATATAGGCTTTGGACGACACGTTCGGACGGCTTAGTGGTTAGCACGTTCGCCTCTCAGCACTAGGGATTCCCGGTTCGAATCCCAAACTGGGTGGAGTTTCCATGTTCTCCCCGCGTCCGTGTAGGTTTCCTCTGGGTTCTCCGGTTTCCTCCCACAGTCCAAAAACATGGATCAAGGTAAATTCCATCCATCCATTATCTTCCGCTTTATCCTCTATTAGGGTCGCGGTGGGGTTCCCCATGCCCATCCAGGGGAGAACGTCTCGGGCCCTGGGCAGATAGACCCAGGACAGGGCGCCAATCCATCGCTGGGCACACACTCACTTACACAAACACACTCTATATGGGGCAATTTGGAGAATTCAATTGACTTGACCCATGTTTTTGGACTGTGGGAGGAAACCGGAGAACCCGGAGGAAACCCACGTGGACACGTTGAGAACATATAAACTCCACTAAGATGGGGATTCAAACCGGGTAACCACTAAGCCACCGTGCCGCTCTCAATGTAAATTGAATACTCCAAATTGCCCCATATAGAGTGTGTTTGTGTGAGTGAGTGTGTGCCCAGTGATGTATTGGTGCCCTATCCTGGATGTATCTGCCCAGCGCCTGAGACGTTCTCCCGTGGATGGGCATGTGGAACCCCCCACGTGACCCTAGTAGAAGATAAAGCGGAAGATAATGGATGGATATATAGGCTTTGTTCATCAGGCTCTAACCCTCTAACACACAAACTCTGGATCTGAATCAATAATAATACTGCTACAATTTACAGATGTTGTTCAAGAAACATTTTCAATACTGTTGAAACAAGATAAAGTTCTGTTTAACATTGTACATTTAAAGAACACCACATAAGGTGAAGACTTCAGGTCTTTTAGATTTATGTAACAGTACGTTGGACCAGGATCCAGGTTAATAAATGTAAGACGCTTTGCAGATGATAGACATTGGCAGGTGATGCCAGTCCTTCAGGCAGAAAGCTACACTAAATCCTCCCCAGAGTGTTTAAAACCAGTCAGCGCTTGTCAAATTCCACATTTTAGGTATGATGCTGGCAAAGAAATTCATTACAAAGACAAGTATTAATGTATAATCACACACAATTGCAAATGATGCAAAAGTAAGAGACCCTTCCATCAGCTGTTCATCTCTTACTGTTTTGAGTTTTATAGCTGAGGCTTTAGTTGATTGTACATCACTCCGGGAACCACAAACCAAAATGTTACATAAATGCAAGGGCTCAAGGGCAAAAATGATAGGGCATTATTAAAGACACCAATCATTCACAGCTTTGACAGTGATGCAACTCTAAGACAGGTTTTTTCCTTAGGCAGTTTGTGCTTCTAGTCTCAAAGTCCAAAGTAGTTTGTAATGCTTGTTATCAAGTCCTAGCTTATTCCCTTTTTCCACAGATTGGGGCCCCACCCCTTTACCTGGTTCATTTCTACCTCTATATAAACGTCTTCAGGGTCCTCTATATGCCCATACTCCTCAGAGTGCTCCAGGAATCAAATATCATCCATGATGTCTCTGTCTACTTCACTGTCATCTTCTAGGATGTCCAGCTTCTCAGGAGGCCTGGCTCGAGCAGGAGGTGGTGGAGCTGGTTTTGGACTGGGGCTAGGAGGAGGTGGCGGAGCAGGTCTTGGGCTAGGTCTTGGTATGGGCTTGGGTGGTGGTCTTGGGCTAGGTCTTGGTATGGGCTCTGGCTATGGAGCAGGATTTGGCTTGGGTGCTGGAGCCAGGTCAGGTGGTTTTGGCCTTGGGGGTGGGGGAGGTGCCGGTGCCCTGGTTCCAAGCGCAGCCTTTGCCATGGGCCGTACGTTCACTGCTGGAGGGCTGAGTGCAGGCTCGGCTCTGGCTGCTGGTCCTGCTCTGGGACCCAGCGTAGCTCCTGTACTGTCACGTGAGGCTGAGAAAATCACACTCTCAACCCTCAATGACCGCTTTTCTGTGTACATGGCCAAAGTCAGGGCTCTGCAGCAGGAGAACCTGGCTCTAGAGGCTAAGTTGTCGCAGTTAACTGGTGGCACTGACATGTCTCCTGAGTCATCCAGCACCACAACAGTGGAGTATGAGACCCAGCTGAGTGAGTACCGTAACACACTGCAGATCCTCACGCTTGATACCATCAAACTGGAGATAGAGCTGGATAATGTGCGTGGCACTGCCCATGAACTCAAAGCTAAGTAAGTGTCAGTTTCTTATTATTAATATTTCATCAAAACATGTTATACATAGGGCGGCACGGTGGCTTAGTGGTTAGCACGTTTGCCTCTCAGCACTAGGGATTCCCGGTTCGAATCCCCATCTGGGTGGAGTTTCCATCTTCTCCCCGTGTCTGCGTGGGTTTCCTCCGGGTTCTCCGGTTTCCTCCCACAGTCCAAAAACATGGATCAAGTTAATTGAATTCTCAAAATTGCCCCGCTTAGAGTGTGTCTGTGTGAGTGAGTGTGTGCCCAGCGATGGATTGGTGCCCTGTCCTGGGTCTATCTGCCCAGCGCCCGAGATGTTTTCCCCTGGATGGGCATGGGGAACCCCACCGCGACCCTAATAGAGGATAAAGCGGGAGATAATGAATGAATGAATGTTATACATAAAGGACGGCATGGTGGCTTAGTGGTTAGTACGTTCTCTTCTCAGCACTGGGTGGATTTTCCATGTTCTCTCCGTATCCGCGTGGGTTTCCTCCGGATTCTCAGTGTGTGTAAGTGAGTGTGTGCCCAGCGATAGATTTGCGCCCTGTCCTGGGTGTATCTGCCCAGCGCCTGAAACGTTCTCCCCTGGATGGGCATGGGGAACCCCCCCCCCCCCACCCGCAACCCTAATATAAGATAAAGCGGAAGATGATGGATGGATGGATGGATGTTTTCATTCATGCTCTTATCATTCAATCATTATTTTTCACTTAATTCTCTAATAGGGTCGTGTGAGGGGTTCCCTATCCCCATCCAGTGGAGAATGTTTTGGGTCCTGGGCAGATACACCCAGAACAGGGCAAAAATCTATCGCTGGGCACACACTCACACAGACACACACTATACGGGGCAATTTAGAACATTCAATTTACCTCAAATCCATGTTTTTGGACTGTGGGAGGAAACCGGAGAACCCATGTGGAACATCATTTTGCATTCTGATTATTTACAGGCTTGATTTTGAACAAGGAGTCAAGTTTCAGCTTGAGTCTGACATCAATGCCATGAAAAAGGTAATGTGACATCTGATGCCTATTTTCTGAAAACGGTACTTAAATCATGAGCATCTTTAAGCTTCACCCTTTTTTGTTTTTAGGATATTGAAACAGCATCTGATTTAAGAATAGAGCTGGACGCAAAGTATTCCAGCCTCAAGAATGAACTGGACTTTATCACCACAACACAAGAACAGGTGGCTTATGTTCCCCGGCCGTGTGGACAGTGAGTGGTTTTAGACTTTAGTTTTAATGACTCTGCTACTTGACTTTTTCAGGAACTGTCTTCTCTGCAGTCCAAGCTGGGCACAACGACCATGGACACCTCTGTATCCATGATTGAAGTGGATACAGGAAAGTCCTTTGACATCTCATCAGCTCTTAATAAAATGCGAATGGAGTATGAGAAGTCTGTCCAGCAGCACAGAGAGGAAGCTGAAGCCTACTACAAACTTAAGGCAAGTTCAAGATGTTTTAAAAACTTGCTTCAAACGAATGCACATGAAGTAAATCTAGTAAGTCCACGTGTATTAGTGTTATACCATAATCTTGTTTTGATATGTGCCAGCACCTCCCACAGTAGTTTAAAAGGTCATGACTTTGTGGTAACCAACATCTATTAGCTGTTTTTATTCATTCATTCATTATCTCCTGCTTTATCCTCTATTAGGGTCACGGTGGGGTTCCCCATGCCCATCCAGGGGAGAACGTCTCGGGTGCCGGGCAGACACACCCAGGACAGGGCGCCAATCCATCACTGGGCACACACTCACTCACTCAAACACACTCTATATGGGGCAATTTGGAGAACTCAATTAACTTGATTCATGTTTTTGGAATGTGGGAGGAAACCGGAGAACCCGGAGGAAACCCACACAGACACGGGGAGAACATGGAAACTCCACCCAGATGGGGATTCGAACCAGGAATCCCTAGCGCTGAGAGGCGAAAGTGCTAACCACTAAGCCACCGTGCCTATTACCTGTTTTTTTTGTTTATTTCTATCTGATGCTCCTTAAATCACTTATCCACATTTTTGAGTCTAATAATCTTTATATATTAATTAAAAAAAAAAACCTTAATATTTATAAATATAAAATCCATGTGTTTATTTGGCACAAGGATAGTAGGAGCACCTAAAGCCACAAAACCACTGATCTGATGTAAGGCAGTGTACATGCTACCAAAAAACTGGAGGTGTTTACATTTACATTTACTTATCAAAGTAAATGTATTAAAATCAAACTTAATATTAAAGCTAGTTAGACCCTGAATATTAATAGTTCCCCTCTCTCCCACAGATGGACGAGATCCAGACTGCAAACGCTAAGAGCTCAGAGGCGGTGACATCAGCCAAAGTTGAGATCACTGCAGCCAGGAAGGAGCTACAGGCACTGGGGTTAGAGTTACAAGGCCTTCTCACTCAAGTAAGTGATTAAATGACAAAATGTTTAAAATATAGCTGTTTGCTAATAAAGCTACTGACATTGATTGCTTCACAACAATGATTTATACTATTTCCAATAATTCGAAGCATAAATCAAGCTGCGAAGTGCGCAGTTGATGTACTATTGCTATAGATCGCTACAGTAAATCACCTTGAGTCGCTTCTTGATGGTTGTAAATAGTAAATATCCATTATCTTCCGCATTATCCTATATTAGGGGTCGCGGGGAAAGGGGGGGGTTCCCCATGCCCATCCAGGGGAGAGCGTTTTCGGTGCTGGGCAGATAGACCCAGGTCAGGGTGCCAATCCATTGCTGGGCACACACTCACTCACACATACACACTCTATATGGGGCAATTTGGAGAACTCAATTGACTTGATCCATGTTTTTGGACTGTGGGAGGAAACCGGAGAACCCAGAGGAAACCCACGTGGTCACGGGGAGAACATGGAAACTCCACCCAGATTGGGATTTGAACCAGGAATCCCTAGTGCTGAGAGGCAAACATGCTAACCACTAAGCCACCGTACCGCCCTAAAGAGAATATAGTGTATCATATTTGTATAGGAAACACACAAACAGACTTTCGACTTTATATAGTGTATATAGATTATAGATCTAATAGTTTAAATTTGCAAATCCATCTATTTATTATCTTCTGCTTAAGCTTATTAGTATAGGGTCTAGGGTCGTGAGGGGGTTCCACGTGCCCATCAAGTGGAAAGCATTTCGGGCTCCGGGCAGATACACTCAGGACATGGTGCTAATCTATCGCTGGGCATACACTCACTCACACAGACACACACAGACACACACAACCACATACACACACACACACACACACACACACACACACACACACACACACACACACACACACACATATCAGGCAATGCTTAATAGATAGATAACTATACCAATAGGTATAGTACCAACTACCAATAGGTGTCATATGGGTGTCGTACTAGACTAGGGTCATGGGGGCAAGGGGTTCATGCCCATCAAGTGGGAAGCGTTTCGGGCCCTGGCAAACACACACACACACACACACACACACACACACACACACACACACACACAATACAAGGCCCATTTAGAGCAGCCAGCACTGAAAGGAGAACATGCTAACCCCTAAGCTGCCCTATCTGCTAATTTCCTTTACCCTCCACTGACTCCATACTGTGCTCCAGTTTTAGATTATTATACAAGTGTACATTATGACTAAAGTTTGTGGTATAATTTAAGATAAATGACTCACTAACGTATCTGGCTGTTTACTCCAAAACTATACAAAACCGGAGCCCAGTAACGGTTGTCTGTGGTTTATGTGCTTAATAACACCATGCTCATCAGAACTGACGTACTCTGTCTGATCAACTGGACGTTTTCATGCCAGATTCATCCTTTGTCATACTTCCACATTCGAATTACCCTCCTTTGTAGTGTAATTACTCAAAGATTAAAGATCTGACCGCCACTTTGACATAATTCAGTACATTTTATGACACCCATTGGTTCGTATGTCATAGTTTTCTATCTATTAAGTATCTAAATCAGATGGTTATGTCTTTTACATTCTGATTAGGACTTGGTTGGGGCCTCAGTATTAACATGGTTTGTTTTGAATGCCAGGGAGTTTTTCACTCAGGGGATATTATTGCAAAGTGAACACTTTGCAGTAAACTGACAGAATGAAAAAAAATGCTAGTGGGTATAGATGGCAACGGGTGCAGACCTGATAACTGCAGCATTACTCTTTCCTGGTGAATTTGTATGCACATTTACCAAAAATCACAGTTGTCAGGTACAGGAAACAGATGAGCAGGAAGTGGTTTCAAGCCACAAGACAGAGGGAGATGCAGACTTTTAACACATTTTCTCACAGAATGTGCACATTTACCCCTTTATGCCTATATTTGTTACACAACTACAGATCATAACAGGATAGCCTAGATGCTAGGTGCTTTCATACACTAATGTGACGGATACTGGAAGGAGGGGGGTTGCATTTCCTATAAAGTCTAGACTGTTTTTTGTTTTTTTGTAATTGCTGCTTGACGCGGCCGAACACTTCCTTAGCGGGGAATTCCAAATCCTGCGGACAAGACCCCCATTTTTTGGCTAACCATCAGCTTTTGATATGTATATGCAACCCACAACCCACCCCCTCGAGCCCCACATTCCGAAAGCAGGTGAAAAGCATCTTTCACACATTTCTAAACAAGCAGATGTATTGTTTGCAAGATGTATGGTTATCTATAAAAAAAAAAGTTAAAATTATGAAGTAATTTCAAAGAAATCATATGTAAGGGTGGGCAGCACGGTGGCTTAGTGATTAGCACTAAGCCACCAGTCACCAGTTCCTCTCTCAGCGTTGGGAATTCAGGTTTGTATCCCAATCTGGGTGGAGTTTCCATGTTCTCCCTGTGTACGCATGGGTTTCTTTGAGGTTCTCCAGTTTCCTTCCACAGTCCAAAAACATGGATTCAAGTTGAGTTGAATGCTCCAAATTGCTATATAGAGTGTGTTTGTGTGTGTTTCTGAATGAATGGGTGTGCCCTGCGAAAGATTAGCAACATGTTCTTCGTGCATCTGCCCAGAGCTTAAAATGTTCTCCCCTAGATGGGCATTGGGAACCCACTTGTGACCCTAGTAGAGGATTAAGTGGAAGATAATGTATAAAATGTAAGGGTGGGTGTGGGCATTGAGCGCATAGTCTCTATTTCTCTTACATAAAATAACATCTTGGCTTAGTGGTTCGCACGTTCTCCTCTCAGCACTAGGGATTCCCAGTTCGAATCCCCATCTGGGTGGAGTTTCAATGTTCTCCCCGTGTCCGCGTGGGTTTCCTCCGGGTTCTCCGGTTTCCTCCCACAATCCAAAAACATGGATCAAGTCAATTGAGTTCTCTAAATTGCCCCATATACAGTGTGTATGTGTGCGTGTCTGTGTGAGTGAGTGTGTTTCCAGCAATAGATTGGCGTCCTGTCCTGGATGTATCTGCCCAGCGCCCGAAACATTCTTCCCTGGATGGGCATGGGGAACCCCCCCCGTGACCCTAATAGAGGATAAAGTGGAAGATAATGGATGAATGAATGAATTTTAAGGACAAAAATTTTTTTTTGAAAAAGATTAAAAAAGGGCGGCATGGTGGCTTGGTGGTTAGCATGTTCTCCTCTGAGCACTGGGGATCCTGGTTGGAATCCCAATCGGGGTGGAGTTTTCATGTTCTCCCCGTGTCTGCGTGGGTTTCCTCCGCGTTCTCTGGTTTTCTCCCACAGTCCAAAAACATGGATCAAGGTCAATTGGATTCTCCAAATTGCCCCATATAGAGTGTATTTGTGTGAGTGAGTGTGTGCCCAGCGATAAGTTGATGCCCTGTCCTGGGTGTATCTGCCAATTGGCTGAAAGGTTCTCCCCTGGTTGGGCGACCCTAGTAGAGGATAAAACGGAAGATAATGGATGGATGAAAATTAAAAAGATTATAAAGATTAAATTTTAGAATGACAAACAGGTTAGAGTATGTTGCTTTCCAAATGTTTCTGAGAGAAGCGAGCGCACATGTAGTGAATTCATGATTTATAATTATACACACTGGAAATGAGACTGATGGCCTGTCACATTAACCTTTTTTAGAACATGACCCTTGAGCAGAGTCTGGCTGAAGCTAACGCCCAGTCTAGTGTGGGAGTGGCTGAGTACCAGGCCCAGATCGCAAGCCTCACCTCAGCCATCGAGGCTGCCAAAGCTGACCTCCACAAACAGATTCTGTCCTATCAAGAGCTGCTTGATATCAAACTCGCCTTGGACGTGGAGATTTCCACCTACAAGAAACTACTTGAGGGAGATGACTTCAAGTGAGCCACTCTCAGTTTGATTTAAACTCAAGTCAAGGCTTAAATATTAGACTTTAAGCATGCATGCAATCACATGTATCTCAATCACCAATTCAACCCAGAGTTCTATCAGTCTCTAAAGTATCTGTTTCCTTTTCTATTTAGAATGCCAGAGTTTACAGAGACGTCTTATACTTTCTCAGGTAAGAAAAGTCAGCGTGCAAATCACTCATACAAAACAAGCCACAAATTCTCATGCTGGCAGAAAACCACAAACACGTGAGATGTCACATACAGTGTGCCTAAGGTGCCTCTGGTTACCTTGGTAACTTTATTGGGGTTCTGTAAAACCTACATGTTTACATAGCAACCCTTAACTGACTTATCTGTGAACTCCTGTTCGTGGTTAAGGAAGATCATGAACTTGTTTTGCACCAATGCTGCACTCTATTAGCACCGTTTTAAAAAATGGGTAAACAGGATCATGGGTGTAACAGTCACATGTGATGCACAGTATTACGTTACCATCAGCACCATTTTAGCTAGGCATCAGCAATAGCAGAACAACTCAGCGGATTACACTATTGGTAAGCGTCCAGCCAATATTCATATGCTCAGAGTCTCAATTAAACCTACAATTATTATTCATATGTTTTTTTTTAAAAATGTGTATGCTATAGAACATGCACTTAAAGTAATGCATTTGATCTAGTATGATGTAGGCTCTGAAACATCTGACACCATTTATTGATCTAGATGAACATATTTAAGCTGAATTCTTCATGATCTCAAACTAAGGGGGTTTACAAGACACTGTGGATGGCCACCCTGCAACTTGGCTGCAGTAGTTGTCAAAACTATCTCAACCTAAGGGGTTTACAAGACACTGTGGATGGACATCCTCCAACTTGGCCGCAGTAGTTGTCAAAACTATCTCAACCTAAGGGGTTTACAAGACACTGTGGATGGACATCCTTCAACTTGGCCGCAGTAGTTGTCAAAACTATCTCAACCTAAGGGGGTTTTACAAGTCAGGATTGAGCCACGCTATAAGCTACTTTAGCTACGATAAGAGACCTATGTATTATGACAACTACTGTGGTTAATGGCACAGCAGTTACTAATTGCAGGGCAGTCTGCCATGATGGAATACCCCACCAGTGCCAGAACTGAGACTGCCTGTAACACCACGCAGTGGCGCATTGCATGGCTGACACAATATCATGCTGCAAAAAGAGAGATAGCAATGAATCAATACCGAGCTCACAAGGAATTGGCTGCAGGTGTGTCTGCACCATGGTACAAGTTACAGCCTCATTGATTTTCTTTTTTCCCTTATTTTCTTTATTAAGTCCTGGGGTGTGGGCGTGGACGGGGCTCTCTCTTATCTAAGCTTTTCCGTGTTGTAGGGAGCGCCCCGCCCAAAACTAGCACACCCCAGGACTCGCCTCACACCAGCACGAAAATTCACACTAGATACATCCGCGCAGGCAAGTCCAGTTTACTCATCTACCTCCGGGGTGGTGGGGTGGAGATGTTAGTAAGTCGAATTACTAACTAACTAAGTCTGGATTTGTTTTGATTTAGCGGGTCGCTCTTGCAATGCTTATAGAAAAACATTATATCCCCATCACAGTCACTTTCTCTGGTCAGTATTAAAAAATAGGGCGCGGTAGCTCAGTGGTCAGGGCATTGGGCTATGAACCTGAAGGTTGGGGGTTTAAATCCCAGGTCCACTGAAGTTACCAGTGTGGGTCCTTGAGCAAGACCCTTAACCCTCATTGCTCCAGGGATGTTGTGATGAACCCTGTGCTCACCTTGTAAGTCGCTTTGGATAAAAGCGTCCAATAAATAACCAAATGTAAATGTAAAAAAACATTTCTGTAGGATTATTTACACAATCTGCTTTTTAAAGACGTCGCTAATTAATTCATTTAACAAAATCCAGAAGAACACAATTGCAAAAGTGACCAGTTCCCTGATTTAAAACCATCATGTGCACTGAAATGAAATATAAATTTATGATTAATAAGATAAAATAAGGGGCAGCACGGTGGCTTAGTGGTTAGCACGGTCGCCTCCCAGTTTCCTCCCACAGTCCAAAAACATGGATCAAGGTCAACTGAATTCTCCAAATTGCCCCATTTACAGTGTGTTTGTGTGAGGGAGTGTGTGCCCAGTGATAGATTGGTGCCCTGTCCTGGGTATATCTGCCCAGCGCCCGAAATGTTCTCCCCTGGATGGCCAACCCTAGTAGAGGATAAAGCAGAAGTAAATGGATGGATGGAAGATAAAATAAGATAAAGTAACAACAAACTGCCACTCTGTTCATGCATTTCTGACTTAGCAGCTTAGCAGCATTTCTTGTCTCAGTGTTGGCACTGGCACAGTGTTGTTTTTGTAGCTGAGTGTATTAGAGTAATGATGGAGTGGTATGATGTAGTTTTTGATTAGAGAATTTGTTAGTTCTGTAATTAATATCTTCTTAGACTGGCGACCTTCTTTGATAGTTCGGCCCGATCTTAATACAATGTTGGTGGTAGAATACATGACACTTCTTTATAAAGCTGTTATAATAATAAAGCTGTTATAATTATAAAGCGTGAAAACTGAAGGCCCCAAAACCCCTATATCTACACTTTTAGCTAAGTTTGTCATCCTTATTTAAAACACATTTTTAATCATGAAGAATAGTTTGCTGTATCATTTGCTATTAGCTGTCTTTTGAAACAGTCAGATTTATGCTTAAGTATTCAAATTGTATTAAAATTCTTTATTATATTGCATAATAATTCTCCAAATTGCCCCCTATAGAGTGTGTTTGTGTGAGTGAGTGTGTTCCCAGCGATGGATTGGCACCCTGTCCTGGGTCAATCTGCCCAGTGCCCGAGACGTTCTCCCCTGGATGGGCATGGGGAACCCCCCCACGACCCTAATAGAGGATAAGCGGGAGATAATGAATGAATGAATATTGCATAATTGTATTATTGTTAACACTAACCTATTCAAATATTTGAAATTCATATTAAGTGTACATGCACATAATATGAAAAATAAAAAATAGATGTCTGTGATGGAGGAAGTGTTTCAGGCAATCTAAAATGATTCCTAAAATTAATACTGTAAATAAATTGTAATTATAAATGTTACATATCTGATAGTGGAAAATGAAATTAAAGTGGATCTTATAAAGGGTTTTTGCTAAATGCTGTAAAATGAACGTTCTGTTTTCAATTTTACATATTTCTTATCACACAAGCCAACCCAAAAGTATGTGCAATGTAAAGTCTTATAGGTGTCAGTAGTGATTCTCTTTCTGTCTACTAACTTTCTCTCTTAGCTGGTGGAGGAGGAATCCAAGTCAAAGAGATTATCACAGGTATGTGACAGAAAGAAAAAAAAATAGGATGGATAGTCTTTCTGATGCTCCTTTTTCACTGATAATCTCTGCTATACATCCAAGTTCCAGTTATATACACATTTTAACATAATAAACTAGAAAACTAAAGTAGCAGAAAGGAAATAAAGATTAGGTGTGTTTAAATTTCTGGGTTAACAGATTGGTCAGGGCTAAAAGGGACTCGAGAATTTAGTTCTATTTAGGAAATGTCTGAACTTTTGAACTGCACTTATAATAAACTACGTTTTAAGGTTTCAGGGACACAGTGATGGCTGTAAAAAGATAAACTGACTGATATATCTAAAGCCTTGTGGTTTCTGTTAGCCTCCACTCGTCCACCTGTGCGGGGAAAATGCACAGCGTCGCACCGTCTTCAAACGCGGAAGGAGAGGTCGAGATAAAAACAACAAAAAGGAAATGTATTATTAAAAATGGTATAGGAACACCAACAGAAAGGGGGAAACACAAAACGCGACTAACACCGGGATAAACCCATACAAAGACGTGCACGGGGGAGAGGGAATACGGAACCTAAATACACAACCACCCAATCACGTGCACAAAAACAAACCAATCACCCAACGGAGACATTAATTCATTCATTCATTATCTCTCGCTTTATCCTATATTAGGGTCGTGGGGGGTTCCCCATGCCCATCCAGACGAGCGTCCAGAGAACGTCTCGGGCGCTGGGTAGATACACCCAGGACATGGCGCCAATCCATCGCTGGGCACTCACTCACTCACACAGACACACTCTATATGGGGCAATTTGTAGAACTCAATTGACTTGTTCCTTGTTTTTGGACTGTGGGAGGAAACCGGAGAACCTGGAGGAAACCCACGCAGACACGGGGAGAACATGGAAACTCCACCCAGATGGGGATTCGAACCGGGAATCCCTAGCGCTGAGAGGCGAACCACTAAGCCACCGTGCCCCAACGAAGACAATGAGTACTAAAATGAGGGACAGGTGACATAGACACTCGTAACAGTTTCATTGAGCCTCCACAAGATAAAGACATTTCAAAGATGAAATGCAGTTGATCCCAAAATCAGCATCGGAACATTATAGAATATTCACTTTTAGTAAATGACAGTTTCTCCAGTTATTATAGTTTTCACAAATTATACTGTGAAAACTATATAGAGAATATGTAATGACAAACATTTTAATACCAAGTACTGTATTAATATGTCACACATATATTATGTCATTTAGAAACAATTATTAATAGGTAATTAGTAATAATGTTAAAATGTAGCTCACTGTAGCTAATAACTGCAACTTGGATAAAGTAGTAAACACATTTGATCAGCATTTTATACCAAAACTCGAGAGCTTGCAGCTTTTCTATTCTTTGCTGTTGTACATAATCACAAACGCAACAGTCTCCAGGTATATAATAGGTAACTTTGCTTTTTGGTGGAAAGATGTCTACCTGCTTTAAAGCATTTTATGCCCCACTTAAATTTTCCTATTGCCTGTTTTTTCGGGTTTGTAAAGAGAAATAACTTTTTTTCTTACAGAACACACAGAGACCTCCGTCATCAGTGATGCAGATACAGAATCCTCATGAAAGCAGTGGTACTGTCCCACTTCACAGTGATTCTTCACAGAACCTTCGCATATTGTGTGTGAATTACACTAATAAAGCAGAATCTCAAAGGCAAATGTCATGTCTTATAGCCTCAAATTGGTATTAATTCATTCATTTATTTATTTCCTTCAGCAAAATCCTCTACTAGGGTCGGGCTCGGGGGTAGAACATTTCGGGCGCTGGGCAGCACACCCAGGACAGGGTGCAAATCAATCTCTGAGCACACACATTCACACAGAAACACATGAAAACACACTATATGGGGCAATTTAGAACATTCAATTGACCTTGATATATGATTTTGGACCGTGGGAGGAAACCGGAGAACCCAGAGGAAACCCACGCAGACACGGGGAGAACATGGAAACTCCACACAGATTGGGATTTAAACCAGGGCAGATACACCCAGGACAGGGTGCCAATCTATTGCTGGGCACACTCACTCACACAGACATACACACACACACACACACACACACACATAAAACACGCTCTATATGGGGCAATTTGGAGAATTCAATTTACCTTGAATCCATGTTTTTGGACTGTGGGAGGAACCCGGAGAACCCGGAGGAAACCCGTGCGGACACAGGGAGTACATGGAGAGTCCACCCAGATTGGGAATCCAACTTGAATCCCCAGTGCTGAGAGTTGAAACACTAAGCCATCGTGCCGCCTACCTCCAATGTCACTGTTATTTATAACACACATGATCGAAACAACACACAAATAATCAAAAGAAAACACATGATTAGACAGTGTATCCTGGTATGTGACTTATCTGGTATTTTATTGAGTATGTACATGGTGGTCACGGCAGTTGTGATATCATAGGTAGTGGTTATTACTTGTGTATAGTGGTGGGTGGGTGGGTAGGTGGGTTCATCCAGGGGAGAACATTTCGGGTGCTAGGGACATACACCTAGGATGGAGCGCCAATCCATCACTGGGCACATACTCACTCACTCACACAAACACACATAGACACTGTCCATCCATCCATTATCTTCCGCTTTATCCTATATTAGGGTTGCGGGGGGTTTTCAGGGGAGATTGTTTCGGGCGCTGGGCAAATACACCCAGGACAGAGTGCCAATCTATCGCTGGGCACACACTCGCTCACTCACTCACTCACTCACACAGACAGACATACACACTCTATATGGGGTAATTTGGAGAACTCAATTGGCTTCATCCATGTTTTTGGACTGTGGGAGGAAACCGGAGAACCCGGAGGAAACCCAGGGACACGGGGAGAACATGGAAACTCCACCCAGATGGGGATTCGAACCAGGAATCCCTAGCGCTGAGAGGAGAACGTGCTAACCACTAAGCACATAGACACTATATTGGGGCAATTTAGAGCAGCCGATTTACCTCAAATTCATGTTTTTAGACTGTGGGAGGAAACTGGTCAACCTGGAACCCATGCAAAAACATGGAGAACGTGGAAACTCCACCCAGATTGGGATTCGAACCTGGATTCCCAGCGCTAACAGACAAACATGCTTACCACTAAACCAGGGTGCCGCCTGCTTCTCAGATGTGAGACAGTAAAAACACCTCACGCAGACATATCGAGCAGTTTAACCACTTTTCCATCTGTTACAGTAAGAGAGTGAAGCTTTTAGTTTTACATTCACATCTTTTTTTTTTATATAATAAATTAGGGGTTTGTTAAACAGGCCTGAAACATGCTAACTAGAAGCTAATCGTAATCTCACTAGTACAGAATAAAACTAGAGCAATACGAACACATCTCTGGTCTGCTAATCTAACCATAATCATGATTAGAAGAGAAAGGGCAAAAGGCAAGCATGGTTGCCTATGATCATACCATTTCACCATAACTTCCTCAAAAGTCTTTCGTGCAAAAACTCACCGCAGGATGTTCTAGCGAGCATGTGTGTTGTTTAAAAGAGGTATTATTAGTCTCTAATCTTTTTTACAACTACACAGTTAGACACACTCCTGGTTTCACATTTTAAAGTTGTGGTACCTGACTGGCACACATATAAGTTTGCTAGCAAATCGAATTATAAAACCACAGGCAATGTGGCATTTGGGGCAAAATGTATTTTAGATAAACAGCTATGAATAACCACCAGGTAATCTAATAAATACCTTTTAAGTGGTCTTTGGGTTCGAATTTAGATTTCGCCATAAGATCTGTGACCATCCATATTGACAATAAGCCTCTGAATTTGGAAATAGCAGTGCATTTTATACAAACTATTTTTTTTTAGACCAAAATCCACTTATTGGAAATTACATTCAGTTGATATTTAAATTTGCAATTTTTTAATTTCTAATGGCTCACAACATAAAGATTCAGAGAAGATCCAGCCAAGATTGTGTTGTCAATTTAAATTGAAATAATCATGGATAATTAATGTTCTGTCAGTGAAAAACAGGTGCAGGTGGCATTAGCACAGTCTGATTTTGTTGTTCGATATGTTGCTTCCTGTTCCACCTAACATTTGAACTTATCTAACCTGAGAATCTTGTTCTGCGTGTTGTCAGGGTATGTAACATGCTGTTTAGTAAACTTCTAACAGTGGTTTCGATCTTGTTGTTGCCGTAAAGGCCTGATTCATGCTGCAGGGATGGTTATTTATCCTCAGTGGACTCAATTGCTCTTTAAGTGCGACAACTGTCTCATGTACCACATGCGATACAAATGATAATAAAACATTCTTGAATCTTGAAACTTGAACAAAGACCAAATCATGACAATGCAACTTAAAATTGTAGGCCTACATTGAATGCTTTACTCAAATCTTAAATAAGAAAATCTGTCTGTGTGTGTGTGGGTAGTGTTTTGGATTTTGTGGAGGTTCACATACTTTTTACAACCACCAAGAGGCGGCTGACAATGTCTCACCCCCCTCTTAATGGTTTGAACAGCAACACCACTGATTGGTGGTCAAGCGTTGTTAGCGCTATTGTACGCATGGGAACCTTGTTAAAGTTGTTTTGTTTGCAGCCTTTTAGTTTTTTCCTTTCAGTAAGTTAAATATAGTTTCTTTTTCCAAAAAAAAAAAAAAAAACCTCACCTAGTGACCAATCATGCTTTAAATGATGTTTCAGAGCCCGGGCCGAGAAGGGGCTTTTACACTATATAAGCAAAATTAATGGGACATCAACACATTAAACCTACAAGAGCTTTCATGACAACATACTCTCAATACATAAGCATACATAAATACATTTATACATTTATATGAAGTTGGACAAGCCTTGTAATTTCCACTTTCCTGATAAGTCTTTTCATAATATTTTGTGTCTGTGGGAATTTTTGCTTATTCTTCAAAAGAAGTATGTGTGAGGTCAGACTCTGATGTCAAATGCCAAAGTACATCCATCCATCCATTATCTTCTGCTTTATCCTCTATCAGGGTCACGGTGGGCTTCCCCATGCCTATCCAGGGGAGAACGTTTCGGGTGCTGGGCAGATACTGGGCACACACTCACTCACACAGACACACTCTATATGGGGCAATTTAAAGAACTCAATTGATTTGATCCATGTTTTTGGACTGTGGGAGGAAACCGGAGAACCCGGAGGAAACCCATGCGGACACGGGGAGAACATGAAAACTCCACCCAGATGGGGATTCAAACCGGAAATCTCTAGTGCTGAGAGGAGAACATGCTAACCACTAAGCCACCATGATGCCAAAGAACAGGGTTTGATAATTGTTCAAATTTTGTAATTATAAGTAATTGGGAAACTTAATGGCTAAAATGTCAATTGTTCGTCCATCTATTATCTTCCACTTAATACTTTACTATGGTCGTGGGGGGGTTTCATATGCCCATCCAGAGGAGAACATTTGGGGCAGTGGCCAGATACACTCAGGACCGGGAGCCAATTCATCACACACACCGACAGACACACACCCTATATAGGGGCAATTTAAACCAGCCAATTTAACCATGTTTTTTGGACTGTGGGAGGAAACTAGAGAACCCACGCAGTGGAGGAAACCCACGCAGACACAGGGCGAACATGAAAACTCCCCCCAAATCTGGATTCAAACCTGGATTCCCAGCACTGAGAGGTGAACATGCTAACCACTATGCCACCATGCTGCTCAATTTTAATTGTATCTATCTAAAATTAAATCCACAACACAAAGGCACAGAAAGTACAGGGGCGTACTATCACTAATTTTAGATATTAAATGTTTTGCGAGTTGACAATAACATGACCATAGACAAAAGGGAACTGAGTCTTGAATTTGGGATATGGAGTAATACAAAAAAAAAAAAAAGTCAAAGACAATGGTACATATCTGAGCCTGTCAAAGTCAAAACAGGATGCGTTGTTACACATGATAAATCAAGCATTCTAAGGAATCTATTTTCATCAGGTTTATAATCACTGTACATACAGTACATGTACAGACATGTTTTTAGAACAGGACTCTTCTATGTTTTTTATTTATTCATTTATTATCATATTTTTTTTTTCTTTTACATTTTTGAGAACAAAAGATCAACACTCAAATGACCAGACATTCACTTCCTCACAAAAAGGAATGTGCCATAAGACATCACATGCATGTTTGTGTGACACGAAGAAGAGAAGGTGATTCATTGTAGTTTCCTGTTGTGACCCCATGTAGAAAAATAACTGCAAGTTGGTTGTGACATCACAATATGTGAAATAAAGACAAAAAAACAAGAGCTTGATGAACCTGGTCAAACATTTCTTAGATCTGCTGATTAAATGATGATGACAAAGGTCATCAAGACACACAAACTTGATAACCTACGTCAACAAGTTTACATCCAAATCCTCTTTATTGCATTCATGTGGACATGTATTTATCCACGTTGCAGGATACATGGGGCTGACACTGGGTAATGACCTCTGGTTCACAATAAGAGTTTCAGATGATCATGTCAAAGATAGTTCATTTTTTTAGTCATGTGAAAAAGTTTTGCGTCAATCACAGTTGAATTTTTTTTATACAACTCTTGGTTCATACTGGAAAACCAAACCGAAAAAACTATTAATACAAAGTACAAAGCACTAATCCAGTGGTGTAAATCCTTAGCATTTCCCTTCTTTTAAACAAATGGGACCAGCCCTAGCAACACAAATTGGCCTAAATCATCATGGAATAGTATATCGGTAAACCTTGTTCCAATGATTTTAAGTGCATTTAAGTTCATTCATTCATTATCTTCTGCTTTATCCTCTATTAGGGTCGCGGTGGGGTTCCCTATGCCCATCCATGGGAGAAAGTCTCGGGCGCCAGGCAGACACATCCAGGACAGGGTGCCAACCTATCGCTGGGCACACACTCACTCACACAAACACACTCTACATGGGGCAATTTGGAGAACTCAATTGACTTGATCCATGTTTTTGGACTGTGGGAGGAAACCGGAGAACCCGGAGGAAACCCACGCGGACATGGGGAGAACATGGAAACTCCACCCAGATGGGCATTTGAACCGGGAATCCCTAGTGCTGAGAGGAGAACATGCTAATCACTAAGCCACCGTGCCGCCCTGCATTTAAGTTTTTCATTAATTAATTAATTCATTATCTTCTGCTTTATCCTCTATTAGGGTCGCGGTGGGGTTCCCCATGCCCATCCAGGGGAGAACGTCTTGGGCACCGGGCAGACACATCCAGGACAGGGCGCTAACCTATCGCTGGGCACACACTCACTCACACACACACACTCTACATGGGGCAATTTGGAGAACTCAATTGACTTGATCCATGTTTTTGGACTGTGGGAGGAAACTGGAGAACCCGGAGGAAACCCATGCGGACACGGGGAGAACATGGAAACTCCACCCAGATGGGGATTCGAACCGAGAATCCCTAGCGCTGAGAGGCGAACGTGCTAACCACCAAGCCACCTTGCCGCTCATTTAAGTTTTTTTGTTATTAAAATTATAATTTTATTGTCCACATGTTTCTTTTTAAGCTACAAGGATGGCATACAGCAGTATATATCCCAGATCTATTTCTGTTAATTGGTCGATTTTTGTTAAAGAAGGTCATGCCCTGTGGTACTTATGTTTGTTGTATATGGGGTTTTGCAACTGTGTTGTTTACTCTTACTTTAAAGTTCCTGCCTTTCAAAAAGCCTGCAATAAATAATAGTAGTCGGTCTCTAAAGCCAATTCAGTGCATGTCTTCCAGGATTCCTTGTCACTATTTGGGATTGTGGGCTTTTTTTTAAGAGTATTTAAAAACAGTATTACAAGTTTTTGTATAAAAAACAGCTTATCTGCTAATACAATGAATAAAATGTGAATCATAGTGATCACAGAACCGTAATCTTGATCAGTGTCTCAGAGGAAAACACCTTTGAGTTGTAAAAATTCCATTTTTAATCACATTTCCATACAGATCATTGGACGTAGTTGCAATGTAATATGTTCAGTTCAATTAAAATGCCATTTGAACTATGGGAGAACATGCAAACTTTCCACAGCAAATACTCTGTCGACTCGGGCTGGAAATCAAATGATAGATCCTACTTGCTGAAAGGCAGGTCCACAAAGTGAGTGCACTAACCACTACACAACTGTGCCATCCAAACCATAGACACGTTTAATGCAAATAAAAAACATGTCCACATATAGTTCAGTCGTGAAGGTGTTAAAATGTCTTCCTCATAGTGTTTTCCTTCCCCGATGGTCTGTTACATATCGTGAACTTACATAATGCAAGATTTCAACAACACACCAATTGCAAGACATGTCTTTCAACTTTCAAATGAATTAAAACCAAATAATGCAGATTTCAATGACAACATCAGTAAAATGTATGCCTTTTATTTACCATACGCTAATTTAAAACCATGGTATTTCTTTTGAAGACATCTCACATCTTTATCAATCTGCATGTAAACAAAAGAAAATCCCTAAGAAGCTGTTTATATGAGTAAGCATTGGATTTCTATAAACCCGTCTGGCGGAACTAGCAAAAGAAAAAAAAGAGAGACGTGCGTCACTCTGTGGTTTAACTGAGACCATAAAAGCTTCTGCAGGCAGATGGCAACAGACCAGAGACATCAGTTCAGCCATGTGCCTGTGACCTTTGCGGCACGGAATTAGGAAACACCACACACATGTAAGTAACTGTCAAACAATTCCTCTTTACTCTTTTAAGGAAACCTGTAATCCTAACTTTTTAAAAAGTCTTAATAGGAAAACATTTCATTTGACTGATTCATTTGACTGCACGCATCTGATTTAATTGAAATGGTTTCATTGCTGTTTTCAGATTTAAGAAGTTCGAGTGACAAGATGAATAACACGACTGCCTGGTTGCTCTCCTCAATAATCTCTCCAACTGTAAGTAAAAAAAAATTAAAAATAAAAAGTTTTTTTTTTTTCATTCTGAAAGATACATTGCATCACTGAGCCTATTTATCTCCATAGGATGACTATGGCAGTGGATCTGGCACAGAAGAATATGACGATTTATTCAAGACTGGCACTCTATGCAAAAAGGACAATGTGCGAAGCTTTCGCAAGAATTATGAGCCTCCACTGTACTGGCTAATCTTAATCCTGGGCTCTGTGGGCAACATGCTGGTAATCTGGATCTACATAAACGTCAAAAACCGCCTAAAGACCATGACAGATGTCTACCTACTAAACCTGGCTCTGGCAGACCTGCTCTTCTTGTGCACGTTGCCCTTTTGGGCGGCAGATGCAATCAGTGGATGGACATTTGGCCAGATCATGTGCAAAGGCATGTCAGCACTCTATAAGATCAACTTCTTCAGCAGCACGTTCCTCCTGACCTGCATCAGCGTGGACCGCTACATTGCAATCGTCCAGAGTACCAAGGCCCAAAACTCCAAGGAGCTTCGACTGGCATGTAGCAAGTTTGTCTGCATATTTGTCTGGCTACTGTCCATCCTGCTGTCCATTCCAGAGTTGCTTTTCGCACGGACGAAAATGGACCATGAACGAAACAACTACTGCACCATGGTCTACTGGAACAATGAGAAAAACCGGACCAAGATTCTGGTCCTGGCTCTGCAGATATGCATGGGCTTCTGTGTTCCATTGCTAGTGATGATCTACTGCTACTCCATCATTATTAGGACTTTGCTCAAGGCCAAGAACTTTGAGAAGCACAAAGCACTGCGTGTCATCCTGGTCGTAGTGGCTGTATTCATTCTCTCTCAGCTGCCATATAACAGCATGCTGGTTATTGAAGCAACCCAGGCAGCAAACACAACTATCATAGACTGTGACCAGTCGAACACCTTTGACATAGCCACACAGGTCATGAAGAGTCTGGCCTACATGCACAGCTGCCTGAACCCAATCCTCTATGCCTTTGTTGGGGTGCGTTTCAGAAATGATCTAAGAAAGCAGTTCCAGAAGTATGGCTGTCTGCCCAAGGGCAAATCTGCCAAGTTTGGAGGGCCGCATCGCTCTTCCGTTATGTCTGATACAGATAGCACCATGGCCTTTTCGCTTTGAACTTAACCCCTGGACATTTTAATGCATCAAATAATATTAGTATCCTTCCCATTGTGGAGCCATTACAACAGTGTTTCCCAAACCTGTAGCCTCTTGCTGGCATGTTTTAGTATTTCGTATGCATCCAAATCATTTAATCGAACTTAAAAACAAAACACTGAAACGTGAAAGCCAGTGGGCTTGCAGAACCATTATTGAGAAACACTGTTTCATAACATCCTAAAATGGTTCTCTGAATGTATGGTTCTCCTTCATTTGCCTGACAATGTGAATGTTGATTTCAGGAAAACATTTGTATATAAGCTGCGTAAACAGAATATAAGGACTACTATTCTTTTCTTTCTATTACATGAAGGGTTACTAACACACTGTGTTACAGAATGCTAAATATCCTCCCTATACCCAAACCATATACATGTACAATAATCATTTAAAATTTTTTTCATATTCTTATATTTGTTTGTATGTTTTTTTGTTTTCAGACTTTCTTTTTATTGACTTCAAAAAGAAGTTTTTGGATTTTTATAAAAGCAAAACTGAGCCGATATGTATATATACTTGCTGCTATGATTTCAAAGTGAATTAAAAAAAAACATGTTGCAACATGTTCTTCACATTTCTATTTCTGCGCGCACACACACACACACACACACACACACACACACACACACACACAACAGAACATGACGGCGCTCTGAAACAGGAGGAACCCGCCAAAGTGACGTGCTCGCTTGTTTACTTATCGAAGGTGTTTCGTGCAAAGCACTTTCACACAGAGAGAAAAAACAGTTCACACTGTGGTTAGAAAACCGTTGTGAACATGACGTAGAACGTCTGCATGCTGGTGGCAGGGGAGTTTGTGGCCAAACTTTTCACATCAATAAAAGCACCTGCAGAAATTGGAGTATTGTAAATGCTTCAAATAATATATGCAGTTTCACAGGGATGTACAGTATTCAATTGAAATATAATTTAAGTTCTGTATCAGGTCGAGCTCAAATGAAGGAACAGTGATTAGAACATATAGTGGGGCACAAAACGAAAATCAGATTAAAGTTGTTATTAACGGCGAATTGCAACATTATAATCGCGCATGAGAAAAGTGACAACAAAGCATTATTTGGTTTTAATTTGACACTCTCAGACATGAAGTAATAAATTATTATACATTATGTATGAAATCTGAATTGATTTATATAAATTTCAGATGTATTTCCTTTTTACATTTACATTTTTAATTGGACACTTCACAATTTTTGGACTCAAGATTTGAAAACCAAAGCTTAAATCTGTGGTATTCATTTCTTAAGAATGAAGTTTTTTAGAATTCTATCATATTTTTTAATGACTTTTTATTTTTGAATTCTCGGTAATGATGCCTCACTAATTATTTTCACACCATCAACGCAGACTCGTCTGACCACAGAATGTTTCCCCTGTCTCTTCACTTCCAACCTAGACATCTCTCTGGTCTCTGAGCACAAAAACGGTCTTCTTTTTGTATAATACAGTTTCAGTTTGTATGTCTCCATCTTTTAGTAGAAGGTCTTAACCATTTAAACTCTATCCAAGCTCATACATCCACGTCCATCATGGTAGCATGATGGTTTCTGAAACAAAACCACCTACAGGCGACCTAATGGTCACACATCAGGCAGCAGGTTTTGTCTCATGCTTTTAAGCACTGGGACTTTCCCTGCCTCACTGATTGTTTCCATCATATTAGGAACTGTGAATGGTTAAAGACCAACATTTTTTTTGAGAAACACTTGACCTTGAAGTGATAGTATTTTAATGTCATGAAATTTGGATTTAAAAGACTAAGCCTCTGTTGGAAGTTGCTTTAGATATTTATCTAAATATTTATGACATCAGCTGTTACCATTTAAGCCGTAAGTAATTATGAAACCCTTTTGGAACATACCAATAACATTCATTCATTATCTCCCGCTTATCCTCTATTAGGGTCGCGGTGGGGTTCCCCATGCCCATCCAGGGGAGAACGTCTCGGGCGCTGGGCAGATAGAACCAGGACAGGGCGCCAATCCATCGCTGGGCACACACTCACTCACACAGACACACTCTAAATGGGGCAATTTTGAGGATTCAATTAACTTGATCCATGTTTTTGGACTGTGGGAGGAAACCGGAGAACCCGGAGGAAACCCACCCAGATGGGGATTCGAACCGGGAATCCCTAGCGCTGAGAGGCGAACGTGCTAACCACTAAGCCACCGTGCCGCTCATACCAATAACAGTTTATCAAATTATCTTCTGCTTAATCCTATACTAGGGACCAAGGCTGCAGGGGGGTTTTCCCATGTCCATCCAGGGGAGACTGTTTCGGGTGCTGGGCAGATACACCCAGGACAGGGTCCCAATCTATCACTGGGCACACACTCACTTAAACACACTATATAGGGGCAATTTAGAGCATCCAATTCATCTGGAATTCATGTTTTTGTACTGTAAGAGAAAACCAAAGAAAGTGAAGTAAACCCATGTGGACATGGAAAGAACTTGGAAACGCTAACTAGATCGAGATTTGAACCTGGATCCTGGATTTCTTTCCTTTACAAAGCCTTTATTGTGCAGATAAATCAACAAATTAATACTTTCAGTTGTTGGATTTTAGAACGTGTCCAAACTTCTCTGGACATAGGCTTAGAGATTTTTTCTGTGTTATTTACCTAAATTAGGTTTAAGGTGAGATTCGCCTTTCGGCACTAGGGATTTCCGGTTCAAATTCCCATCTGGGTGGAGTTTCCATGTTCTCCCTGTGTCTGCGTGGGTTTCCGGATTCTCTGGTTTCCACCCACAGTCCAAAAACATGGATCAAGTCAATTGAGTTCTCCAAATTGCCCCATATAGAGTGTGTCTGTGTGAGTGAGTGTGTGCCCAGTGATAGATTGGCGCCCTGTCCTAGGTGTATCTGGCCAGCGCCCGAAACGTACTCTCCTGGATGGACATGGGAAACCCCCTGCGACCCTAATGTATAGGCTAAAGTGGAAGATAATGGATGGATGGAATGTTTGAGGTGAGAGCTTGTGCCAACATGACATTTATTGTACTGAGATAAAGGCAGGGCAACAATCCCGGGTATCCATTGCAGACATACACTCAAATAAATTCACAATTAAAGATCATTTATTACCTCTAATTGATCAGCACATAATATCGCCACACAGGTATGACCAAAGCCATTCTCTCTGGGACTCAAAACCAACACCTACTTGCTGTATAGTGACAGGGCTACTCAGTAAACCATCGTGTCACACCAAGAGTGGATAATATACTAAATATTCAGTACTTCAATAGCTGCTATTACACAAATGAAAGTTACTAATGATGTCATATCCAGTTTCATGTATTTTATTCACTGCTGTTTGGTCTCAGTAGGGCCATATTGCAGTTCTTTTTTATACTGAACCCCTAGAGGAAAATTTAATGCTGAAATGTCGTTTTTTTGGTTAATCTCACTTTCATTTTGAGATTGACACTGTCACAGACGCTTCTCCTAAAATTGCTTAGAAGAAATGAGGCAAAGATGAAACCTAATCCAGCAGAAACACTCATTCATTCATTCATTATCATCCGCTTTATCCTCAATTAGGGTTGCGGGGAACCCCATGCCCATCCAGGGGAGAACGTTTCGGGCGCTGGGCAGATAGACCCAGGACAGGGCGCCAATCCATCGCTGGGCACACACTCACTCACTCATACACACTCTATATGGGGCAATTTGGAGAACTCAATTGACTTGATCCATGTTTTTGGACTGTGGGGGGAAACCGGAAGAAACCCACGCGGACACGTGGAGAACATGAAAACTCCACCCAGATGGGGATTCCAACCGGGAATCCCTAGCACTGAGAGGCAAACGTGCTAACCACTAAGCCACCGTGCCACCCTCAGCAGAAACACTGGTTTATATAAATAAAATGGGAATTCATTTGTGTGAGATGTTCAGCTCTCAATTAAAATAAAAGTAAAGAAGATTTAGAACGCATGGGAAACCCCACCGCGACCCTACTAGAGGATAAAGTGGGAGATAATGGATAATAGATGGAAGATTTAGAACTGAAACGGTTCTTAGTCCTTAATTTCAAGCACAATGTGAGACTTTATTAAAACTCAGAAGATGTCATATGTGAGATTCCTGATAACTAAGTTGGAACTTGTTGTTGTCGTCCTCCTTGAGCGGCCGGGCAGCATCAACAGTGTAGGACACTAATGTACAGATTGTGTGATGATCAGGTGACCCGTATTTAACAATTGGAAAACTATATAAGTTTTAAGGGGAACTTGCAGGACCGCCAATCCAATAAAAATGCAGGTACCATTCCATCCCAAGTATCTGGTCCAATTTAGAAAGTAGAATTTTAGAAAAGTATCATAATGTGAATGTATATATATGCCATGCCATATATGGCAGTGCATTAAGTTAATCAGGGCATACTAAAGAACAAAATGTTCTTATTACATAGAGGTTGGTTCTCTACCACAGGCTGAGATTAAATGACAAAACCACAAACAAACACGCTTTTACTACAGCACACGCTCTCACGACAGGAAGTGGCATAGAGGGGTAGAGGAACAACTAGTCAATAACCAGTTGCACAGAAACATGCACAGCAATGAATATTCTCTCTCTCTCCATATATATATATATATATATATATATATATATATATATATATATATATATATATATATATATATATATACATATATATACATATAGGCATGGTGGCTTAGTGGTTAGCACGTTCGCCTCTCAGCGCTAGGGATTCCCGGTTCGAATCCCCATCTGGGTGGAGTTTCAATGTTCTCCCCGTGTCTGTGTGGGTTTCCTCCGGGTTCTCCGGTTTCCTCCCACAGTCCAAAAACATGGATCAAGTTAATTGAATTCTCAAAAATTGCCCCATATAGAATGTGTCTGTGTGAGTGAGTGAGTGTGTGCCCCGCGATGGACTGGCGCCCTGTCCTGGGTCTATCTGCCCAGCACCCGAGACGTTCTCCCCTGGACCCCACCGAGACCCTAATAGAGGATAAGCGGGAGATAATGAATGAATGAATATATACATATACATATATGGACCTGTTGTACATAGAGCAAAGCAGACAATTACATCATTAAAAACTAAAACTAGAAGTTAAACTGCATGGTTTGTAAAAAAGCTGTGTGCTCTGAGATGAAGTGGCAAGTTATTCAGGGTGCTTATCATTTGCTCTGTTAGTTCTTGTATATGGGTTCCAACTGAGGCAGATGCTTTGACTGTTGCTAACCAGCTCATCGATCAATCAAAAAAGAAGTATTTATAATCCTAACAATTATAAATAAAAATTGAGTAAGAAACAGTTCTACTGTAGAAATGTGTGGTTGCTGTACAGAGACAGGATGTGAATGAGGTGCCCCAGTATCAATAGCTGAGTGATGAAACTAGCAGGTGACAGGGTGGTGGGTGTAGGGCTTTGCACTCCCATCTCAGTATGCCTTGGGAGATCGAATTATATTAAAGTTGTGAGGCAGGGGTGTAGAGGAAAGTACAATGCTCTGAAGTCGGGAAGAAAGAACGATGGAGAGAAAAATAATTATTTATAAGTAATTAACCCACCTGAGGTTCCACTAATGGTTGGTTTGCAGCCTATATAAGATGGAGCAAGACTTACAAGGTGCAAAAAATACACAGGGGCGAGATGAACATGACATGACGCCAGCCAACAGTTTATTTTGTATTTTATCTGTAAATAAAGCCTGATTTTGTGTTTAAGGAATCCAGTCTCGGGCGGCACGGAGGCTTAGTGGTTAGCATGTTCTCCTCTCAGCACTAGGGATTCCCGGTTCGAATCCCCATCTGGGTTTCCATGTTCTCCCCGTGTCCGCGTGGGTTTCCTCCAGGTTCTCTGGTTTCCTCCCACAGTCCAAAAACATGGATCTAGTCAATTGAGTTCTCCAAATTGAGAGTGTGCCCAGTGATAGATTGGCACCCTGTCCTGGGTGTGTCTGCCCTGCGCCCGAAACGTTCTCCCCTGGATGGGCATGGGGAACCGCGACCCTAATAGAGGATAAAGCAGAAGATAATGGATGGATGGATGGAATCCAGTCTTCTGCCCTCATTATGACCCGGCCTGTGACTTGCTGTACTGCTTCAGACAAGTGTAGTATCTTGTAGGGCTGCATTATAAATGATTATTTTTTATTTTTATTGTGATTTCCATAACGATTTTTTCAATTGAACACACAAAAATGTATAATTGTAAATGTGCAACCACAAAAAAGGTGTGTGTGTGTTTGATGGGAGGAGTAGAGTGATGCTGAAGTGGTTAGTTCATTCACATTACAGTAGGAAAACCCCAGGTTTCATTCTCAGGAAAAGTGGCCACTGCCCTTTCTGTTTGGGGTTTGTGTTCTCGCAGCGTCCTCTCCTAGAGAACACAAACATATGGGCACCTGAAATGGAAAAAAACAAAACAAAGTGACCCTGGGCATTTATAGTGATCTATTTTGCCTACTGTGCTTACACACTGAGGGATTTGGTTTCCACACCTAACCCGTCCCACCTGGACAAGGGGAGAAGTATGGAAGCTCCACCCAGATTGGGATTCGAACCTGGATCCACAGTGCTGAAAGGCGAACGTTCTAACCACTGAGACTTAAGGTATTTTCCCGCTTTAATTCAGCTGATCCATCGAATCTAGAGGAAGTTGAGAGATTTGACAAAGAAAAATGGGCCAGGATTCCTCAAATGACGTGTGAGAGACTTGTTGTAAACTACAACAAACGTCTGCAGGCAGTAATCCAGCTAAAAGGATACACAATTGACTATTAGGATGTGGTAATAATTTTGACCCTGTTAATATCACTTGGAAAATCCTTAGAAAACAAGGACTATTTCGTTAGGGGGCTAATAATATCATCCTCAACTGTAACTTTAGAAAACAGCGAACACTTCAGTCAAACTTTAGTCAACAGTGAAAGCAGCAGCAAACCACACTCACACTCGACTTTAATCGAGGTTTAATTGACGGTGGCATCGACTCTGGGTCTATGTGTGAACTTGTTGCTGGTACAGTATGTGAGATTTAGTCATTTCAGTTGACAGGTTCTTGAAAACAGTGGGCTAACAATAGTAAAATGTCAGTCATAGGGGCAAGCTTTCAGTGACATCGCCCACACAGCTAAGCAGATACACCCAGGAGTGGGCTCCAATCAAAAACACAATTGTACATTATATGAGGCAATTTTTAACAATTCAATTTACCTTGTATCCATGATATTATACTGTGGAAGGAAACCGGAAGAACATGGAAACTCCACCCAGATCCCCATCCTGGATCCCCAACAATTGTTTTAACCTATTAATTATTTACCCTGATCCTTCAGAATAACTGCCCTGCAGGTGGTGTTCAGCTTTAGGCAAATTTTCAGGGGGAAAAAAAAAAATCATGTATATATATATATATATATATATATATATATATATATATATATATATATATATATATATATATATATATATATATATATATATATATATATATAGGTGGCACGGCGGCTTAGTGGTTAGCACGTTCGCCTCTCAGCACTAGGGATTCCCGGTTCGAATCCCCATCTGGGTGGAGTTTCCATGTTCTCCCCGTGTCTGTGTGGGTTTCCTCCGGGTTCTCCGGTTTCCTCCCACAGTCCAAAAACATGGATCAAGTCAATTGAATTCTCAAAATTGCCCCATATAGAGTGTGGCTGTGTGAGTGAGTGTGTGCCCAGCGATGGATTGGCGCCCTGTCCTGGGTCTATCTGCCCAGCGCCCGAGATGTTCTCCCCTGGATGGGCATAGGGAACCCCACCGCGACCCTAATAAAGGATAAAGCAGGAGACAACGAATGAATAAATATATATATATATATAAATATAACAATAACAAGGGCTAAAGTTAAAAGGCTTCATACTAATACAAACTAAATGCATATAAAAAGTAACAGAACCATTATCAGAACTAAGATCATATTCAAAAGAATTTTTTAGCTTTTGTTAAAAAAATAGCTAAATGCTACTAGTTTTCTCATACAGCTTCCATCCTGGGTGTATCTGCCCAGCGCCCGAAACCTTCTCCCCTGGATGGGCATGGGGAACCCCCCCCCCCCCCCCCGTGACCCTAATAGAGAATAAAGCGGAAGATAATGGATAGATTTAAATAATGGAAGCATTTCTTAACAGTATGGTTTATTCATTTCTTTCATTAGTAATTAAAGCAGTGACAGTACACAGCTGGCCTGCAGGGTGCGCATGAGGGAAACTGTTCGTTTCCGGTTTCCTTTGACACAATAATAAATAGAACAGCAGAATAAGATACTAACACAGAGTCCGAGCACAGGGCTCACCTTTGTGTTATATACCTTCTTTCTAATGCCATCATGTATAAACTTCAACTAGTCACTACACATTAAAAGCATAGAACATGTCCTTTTCTAATCATCCTTGTCCTTGGCACCGTGCTTCAAAATGCGGGTGAACGCCACATAATTAAAGTTGCCTTTCTTGTCGATTGGGGCTTCTCTGAAGAGCTCGTCTACCTCTTCATCTGTAAATCTGTCGCCCATGGTGGTTAAGAGCTCCCTGAGGTATTCCTCCTGTATGAAACCTATGATGGTTGGGAACACATTTAAAGACATTAAGATTGAAATACATTATCCAATAAACGTGTTAATCTAATTGAATGGTGAGTTAACAAAAGCATGACAAAGTGCTGAAAGACAGGTAGGTCACCTGACATTCTGACGTGCACTATATTAAAACATAACGTTCAGGACCGGCGGCACGGTGGCTAAGTGGTTAGCATGTTCTCCTCTCAGCGCTAGGGATTCCCGGTTTAAATCCCCATCTGGGTGGAGTTTCCATGCTCTCCCAGTGTCCGCGTGGGTTTCCTCAGGGTTCTCTGGTTTCCTCCCACAGTCCAAACACATGGATCAAGTCAATTGAGTTCTCCGAATTGCCCCATATAGAGTGTGTTTCTGTGAGTGAGTGTCTGCCCAGCGATAGATTGGCGCCCTGTCCTGGGTGTATCTGCCTGAAATGTTATCCCCTGGATGGGCATGGGGAACCCCCCCGCGACCTTAATAGAGGATAAAGCGGAAGATAATGGATGGATGGATGGATGGAATGTTCAGGACCCCAATAGTACCACTGGAGAGCAGATATTATTTGGTTGGTGCATTATTCCTATCCCAGCAGTGTCACTGAGGTGTTTAAATAAAACTACAGCAGCACTGCTGCACTAAAACCCACTCTAAACAATCCACCACCCAAATGATACCTGTTCTGTGATCATGTTGGGGACTGGGGTCCAAGAGGGGACTAATAAAAAAAACATAGGGAAGCATGTTTTTATTTATTTATTTTAAATTATATGATTGCGGCACCGTGGCTTAGTGGTTAGCACATTCGCCTCTCAGCGCTAGGGATTCCCGGTTTGAATCCCCATCTGGGTGGAGTTTCCATGTTCTCCCCGTGTCCGCATGGGTTTCCTCAGGGTTCTCCGGTTTCCTCCCACAGTCCAAAAACATGGATCAAATCAATTGAGTTCTCCAAACTGCCCCATATAAAGTGTGTTTGTGTGAGTGTGTACCCAGCGATAAATTGGCCCCTGTCCTGGGTCTATCTGCCCAGCGCCCGAGACGTTCTCCCCTGGATGGGCATGGGGAACCCCACCGCGACCCTAATAGAGGATAAAGCGGAAGATAATGGATGGATGGAAATTATGTGGTTGTGAATTACAAGCTGTACACAGCTCTTCCTTATATACTTGTAATGGTGAATGTACTGAAGTGTTTTCATGTATGAGACACTTCTTAGTCACTGTCTGAATATTAGTGTACTGTAAATTTTTTCCATTTTACACTTGTTCCTGTCTAGACACCGTCCTTTTGTTATGTTCTCATTACTGTGTTCTATTATTGAAGCCTATATGATATGACGCAATACTGTAGCAAATGTGTAGCTACATTTGTTGTGATGTGTATTTGCTGAGGTTGGCTTTGGTCTTGTGAAGTGCAATTTATAAAAAGAAAAAATAAAACACTGTCCGAGTTACCTGTTCCTTCCTCGTCGAAGCAAGCGAACGCATTTCTGATGACATCCTCTGGGTCTGTGCCATTAAGTTTTTCCCCGAACATTGTGAGGAACATTGTGAAATTAATAGGACCAGGCGCTTCATTCATCATGGCCTCGAGGTACTCATCTGTGGGGTTTTTGCCTGGTACAAAAAAAATAGTAACATTAGGAATAAAGCTTGGATATACTTTAAATGGGTGGCACGGTGGCTTAGTGGTTAGCACGTTCGCCTCTCAGCACTAGGAATTCCCGGTTCGAATCACCATCTGGGTGGAGTTTCCCGTATCCTCCGGGGTTCACAGTCCAAACACATGGATCAAGCCAATTCCATCCATCCATTATCTTTCGCTTTATCCTCTATTAGGGTCGAGGGGGGGTTCCCCATGCCCATCCAGGGGAGAACGTTCTCGGGTGCTGGGCAGATAGAGACTATCGGTGGGCACACACTCACTCACACAAACACACCATATGGCAATTTGAAGAACTCAATTGACTTGATCCATGTTTTTGGACTATGGGAGGAAAACCACGCAGACACGGGGAGAACATGGAAACTCCACCCAGATGGGGATTCGAACCAGGAATCCCTAGCGCTGAGAGGCAAACGTGCTAACCACTAAGCCATCGTTCCACCCCTGATCAAGTCAATTGAGTTCTCCAAATTGCCCCATATAGAGTGTGTTTGTGTGTGTGTCTGTGTGAGTAAGTGTGTGCCCAGCGATAGATTGGCGTCCTGTCTTGGGTGTATCTGCCCAGCCCCTTGAAACGTTCTTCCCTGGATGGGCATGGGGAACCCCCCGTGACCCTAATAGACGATAAAGCAAAAGATACTGAATGGATGGATGGAATGTTCAGGACCCCAATAGTACTACTGCAGAGAAGATATTATTTGTTTGGTGCATTATACCTATCCCAGCAGTGTCACTGAGGTGAAACTACAGCAGCACTGCTGCACTAAAACCCCTTGTAAATAATCCACCACCCAAATGATACCTGTTCTGTGATCATGTTGGGGACTGGGGTCCAAGATGTATATACTTTAAATGTACTTAAAAACAATCCTTTTGTTAGGTTATATACTAATTATCTGAGCTGTAATCAGCTACAACTGTTAATCTACATAATATCAAGTCTTATTTGCTAAAAAGCATGTTACCTAATGAAGCAAGCATGTCATGCAGATCCTCCTTATCAATAAACCCATCACGGTTCTGGTCGATCATGTTGAACGCCTCTTTGAATTCCTGGATCTGGGACTGGTCAAACATAGCAAACACATTCGACGTCGCCCTCTGAGGACGCTTTTTGCTGGTCTTCACTTTAGCCCTTTTGCTGGACATTTTGACAGTTTTGTGCTAAATCACTATGGAGACAGGCAAAATAAATGACACTCTTCTTACCACAGCTTAAGACAGGAAACTGACATCATTTTAATAAATAAAGACAATATAATATGATACATAAAATGTTCAGTGCTGGTGATCCACTTTTCAAGTTCTCGGGTTTCCTCCCACAGTCCAAAAACATGGTTTTAAGGTGAATTTAATGCTCTAAATTGCCCCATATGGTGTGCATTTGTGTGCACCCGTGTGAGTAAATGTGCCCAGTGATAGATTGGCACCCGGTTGGGGGTGTATCTGCCCAGCGCCCGAAATGTTCTCCCCAAATGGACACAGGGAACCCCCCCCCCAGCGCCTCAAGTAGAGGATTAAACAAAAGATAATGAATAAACCAAAGAATATCAAACTGCGGACAGCACGGTGGCTTAGTGCTTAACACGTTCGTCTCTTAGTGCTGGGGATTCCGGTTCCGAATCCCAATCTTGGAATTTCTGTATTCTCCCTGTGTCTGGTTGGGTTTCCTCCGGGTTCTCCGGTTTCCTCCCACAGTCCAAAAAACATGGATCAAGGACATTTGAATTCTCTAATTTGGCCCATATAGTGTGTTTGTGTGTGTCTGTGCCTAGTGATAGATTGGCGCCCTGTTCTGGCTGTATCTGCCAAAACGTTCTCCACTGGATGGGCATGGGGAACCCCCCCATATAAGATAAGATAAGATAAACCTTTATTTGTCCCGCAATGGGGAAATTCACATTTCTTAGCAGCAGATACAGAGGATGGTGAAAAGGTATCCAGTCATTAGAAGAGATTTAAACTACGAAAAATTTTAAATAGAGTTAGAAATCTATATATACAAGATAAAAATCTAATTTTCTATTTTTTGTTATTTACAGTGCTACAGGAATGAAATGAATCAAATATTGCACATGTGGTGTCTGATTAAGCAGCAGACAGTTATTACAGGTATTACATATAGATGATTGAAATGTATTGCACCATTCATTCATTCATTCATTCATTATCTCCCGCTTATCCTCTATTAGGGTCATGGTGGGGTTCCCCATGCCCATCCAGGGGAAAACGTCTCGGGCGCTGGGCAGATAGACCCAGGACAGGGCGCCAATCCATCGCTGGGCACACACTCACTCACACAGACACACTCTAAATGGGGCAATTTTTGAGAAATCAATTAACTTGATCCATGTTTTAGGACTGTGGGAGGAAACCGGAGAACCCGGAGAAAACCCACGCAGACACGGGGAGAACATGGAAACTCCACCCAGATGGGGATTCGAACCAGGAATCCCTAGCGCTGAGAGGCGAATGTGCTAACCACTAAGCCACCGCGCCTCTTGTATTGCACCATCAATGATAAATTTATTGCAGTTATTTTTAAGTTTGGTTTGGAGTGGTTACTGGGAGCAGTGCTGATTGTGCAGTCTAACTGCTGCAGGAATGAAGGACCTGCGGTAACGCTCCCTGACACACTTCGGATGACGTAGCCTGTGACGTAGCCACATGCCCATCCAGGGGAGAACGTTTCGTTTCAGTGACTGAAGGTGCTGCCCAGTGCTGCTAGGGTCTCAAACATAGGGTGGGATTCATTGTCCATAATAGCTAGCTTGTTTAGCATCCGGGTCTAAGCGTTCCCCCAGGACAGACCTGGCCTTCCTAATTAGTTCGTCCAGTCTGTTCCTGTCTGCATTCGTGATGCTGCTGCCCCAGCACACCACTCCATAAAAAATGGCTGATGCCACTACTGTGTCAAAAAAGGTCCTGAGGAGTGGCCACCGCACCCCAAATGACCTTAGTCTCCTCAGCAGATACAGTCTGCTCTGTCCTTTTTTATAAAGTGCAGTGGTGTTGTCTGACCAGTCCAGTTTTGTGTTAAGGTGAACACCCAGGTATATATGTGTGTGTGTGTGAGTATGTGCCTAGTGATGGATTGGCGCCCTGTCCTGGGTGTATCTGCCCAGCGCCCGAAACGTTCTCCTCTGGATGGGCATGGGGAACACCCCCCTATCCCCCCCCCGTGACCCCAGTACAGGGTAAAGCAGAATGGATGGATGCTTAAAATAATGGATGGATGGATGGACTTGTGCTTGAAAACACAGCACCTTAAATAACACTTTACTTTTCATGCACTTTACTTTTATTTCAGAGGCATAGGTGGAAGGTTATCTGTTAACTTGCGTTTCAATGAAGTCTCGTAGTCATGAAACCGTTGGACTGTTATACGTTCTTGGGTACATATGTATAAAACCTGTTTCAAAACCAACTAATTAAGGGGAAAAAAAGCTTCGTTAATGTGACCTGCTGGAAGATTTATTTAGGACAAGTCCCAAAATAGACTTGCAAAATGGGTCAATAAAACTGCGCAGCCTAGCTGGACCCAAACAACCCCAACAGCGTCACGTGATTCATATAGCATACGGGCAGGCTACAGTTCGTTGCGGATGCTTTGCAGATCAGTGGAATCTGCGCGGCACTACGCTGAATGCGCACGCAGCCCGCGGGCTTAGTGGCTACAGCTAGATACCGCGCATCACACACGCCAAACCGTTAACGGACCGTTTCAGACCGAACAGCCGATTGTAAAATATGATACTAAAAGATAATAAAGCAAAGCATTTTGATAGAACTCTGAATACAAAACCTACCTTATCAGATCAACAGATAAAGGCAACGATGAAGCCACCAAGTGATGTCTCTGACTGGCTCACCCCCCTGCCGTCTCCAATAGGAAAACCCTCAGAACTGTCAACAGCGATTGGAGCGTTCCATTATTCCCAGTAAGGGGTGGGAGTGCATTCCATCTTAAAGTGAACTTATCGCTTATGGTAGATTGACCTTGATGATAAGGCAATGAGGCGTATAGGCTACACATTGTTATGTACAGTTATGTGTCCAGTTATGGGGGTTCCCCATGCCCATCCAGGGGAGAACGTTTCGGGCGCTGGGCAGATACACCCAGGACAGGGTGCCAATCCACCGCTGGGCACACACTCACTCACACAGACACACTCTATATGGGGCAATTTGAAGAAATCAATTGACTTGATCCATGTTTTTGGACTGTGGGAGGAAACCGGAGAACCCGGAGAAAAGCCACGCGGACACGGGGAGAACATGGAAACTCCACCCAGATGGGGATCCCTAGCGCTAAGAGGCGAACGTGCTAACCACTAAGCCACCGTGCCAGTTTGTGCATCATTCATTCATTCATTCATTCATTATCTTCTGCTTTATCCTCTATTAGGGTCGCGGGGGGGGGGGGGTTCCCCATGCCCATCCAGGGGAGAACGTTTCGGGCTCTGGGCAGACACACCCAGGACAGGACGCCAATCCATCGCTGTTTGTGCAATAATAGTAATTATAGATTTGTCATTAATAGTTTAGTTGAATGGTAATGCAAATGCAACATTGAGGACATGATGAGGACATACCACCCTGCCTTGTGTGTGTTTCGTTGTGGCTTTTCTGCCTCTTATGAAATAAATAGGCCTACTGAGTTTTTCTGATGCAATCCCCCTGTCCATGACGTCAATTAAGATAATATACAAATAGATGAGTTGGTGAGGCAGCATGGTTAGCACTCTCGCCTCTCAGCCTGGGAATCCAGGTTCGTATCCTGATCTTGGTGGAGTTTCCATGTTCTCCCTGTGCCCGTGTGGGTTCCAGTACAAAAACAAGGATTCAAGGTCAATATAATGCTCTAAAATGCCCCATATAGTGTGTGTGTGTCTGAGTGAGTGTGCCCCCCCTCCACAACCCTAGTAAAGGATTAAGATAATGGATGGATGGATTAATTAGAGTTCTATTCAGATTAATAAAAAGTGGACTTGTTAGGGTAAACTTCAGTACATGACTAAGTGTCCATGTTGAAATATCCTAAAAGAAAGTTCTCCCCTGCCCAGCGATGGATTGGTGCCCTGTCCTGGGTCTATCTGCCCAGCGCCTGAAACGTTCTCCTCTGGATGGGCATGGGGAACCCCATCGCGACCCTAATAGAGGATAAAGCGGGAGATAATGAATGAATGAATGAAGTTCTCGCCTGGATGGGCATGGGGAAGACCACCAGAGTTCAGGATAAAGTGGAAGATAATGGATGGACTTGATGCTTTAAAAAATAAACACTATTAAAAGACATCACCTTAAGTTTAAGTTTCCTGGAGGAAACCCATGTGGACACGGGGAGAACATGTAAACTCCACCCAGATGGGGATTTGAAAGACATCACCTTACTGCACTAAGTTTAAATTTTGGATAAACATTGCTCATGTTCTCGTAGTCATGATACAATTGGACTGTTATTCATTCTTGGGTACATATGTATAAAACATTGTTGGGGTAAACACAAGATGACTCAATGTCCATGTTGAAATATCCTGAAAGAAGCAAAGTTAAGTGTTTAAGGCCATAGGGTTAATAAATTGAGCATAACCAACATACACACAGTCCAAAAACCATGGATCAAGGTCAATTGAATTCTCTAAATTGCCCCATATAGCGTGATTGTGTGTGTTTGTGTGACAGAGTGTGTGTGTCCAGCAATAGATTAACGCCCTGTCCTGGGTGTATCTGCCCAGCGCCCGAAACGTTCTCCCCTGGTTGGGCATGGGGGAACCCCCTCATGACCCTAGTAGAGGATAAAGTGGAAGATAATGGATGGATGAATGAATTGGAGTTCTATTTGAATTAATAAAAAGTGGACTTGTTTGGGTAAACTTCAGTAGATGACTCAATGTCCATGTTGAAATATCCTGAAAGAAGCAAAGTTAAGTGTTTAAGGTCATAGGGTTGATAAATTGAGCATAACCAACATACCCACAGTCCAAAAACCATGGATCAAGGTTAACTGAATTGCCCCATATAGTGTGTGATTGTGTGTGTGTGTGTGTCTGTGTGAGTGTGTTCCCAGCAATAGATTGGCACCCTGTCCTGGGTGTATCTGCCCAGTGCCCGAAACGTTTTCCCCTGGATGGGCATGGGGAATCCCCCCCGTGACCCTAGTAGAGGTTTATAATGGATGAATGAAAGGGCAGCACGGTGGCTTAGTGGTTAGCACATTCGCCTCTCAGTGGATTCCCGGTTCGAATACCCATCTGGGTGAAGTTTCCATGTTCTCCCCGTGTCCGCGTGGGTTTCCTGCGGGTTCTCTGGTTTCCTCCCACAGTCCAAAAACATGGATCAAGTCAATTGAATTCTCCAAATTGCCCCATATAGAGTGTGTCTGTGTGAGTGAGTGTTTGCCCAGCGATAGATTGTCACCCTGTCCTGGGTGTATCTGCCCAGCGTCCGAAACGTTCTCCCCTTGATGGGCATGCCCCCCACCCTGACCCTAATAGAGGATAAAGCAGAAGATAATGGATGGATGGATAATGTGTGAATGAATGTACGAAATACAACTTTTTAAGCTATATGTCGAGCCACATGTCGAGGGAGCGGTAGCTCAGTGGTTAGGGCATTGGGCTATCAATCTGAAGGTTGTGGGTTCAAATCCCAGGTCCACTGAAGTTACCAGTGTGGGTTTTTGAGCAAGGCCCTTAACCCTCATGGCTCCAGGGATGCTGTGATTAACCCTGTGCTCACCTTGTAAGTCACTTCGGATAAAAGCGTCTGCTAAATAACCAAATGTAAATGTAAATGTAACAAATGTAGCTCTGAAACGATTCCTGAAGCGAATTTCAGGTGATGTTACGGTGGGCGGGGCGTTCTTGTGGACACGCCCACCTCGGCCGGATATTAACATAAACCGTCCTCGTCACGGCGCTGTAGAGTGGATCTGATCCCGGGTTCAGTCGGTCAGGTGTGTGCGCTCTATTCAAACTCATCCTTTTTTTCTTTTCTCTGCTAAATTTCCTTACAAATACAAACATACATAAGGACTGAACTGAGGGCAAGCATTTACCCCCATCTACAGGTCAGTGAGGCTGATTCCACTTGTTAAGTGCATTAAAAAAAATGTTTGCATGTTTCAGGTGTCTTCACCTGCAAAGATGTTTTTTTTTAAATTAGTTTTAAGTTTTTAAAACGTATATTCTTTTGACGTTCATGCCTCTGCGGAGTCTGTTTAGTGACAGACCAACAGAACTTTATTGCCCCTCATAAAACTGACATATAAGTCTACAACTTCTCTCAAGGGCAGGGGTGTCAAACTCAGTTGCCCTTGGGGCCAGAACTCAAAACACACTTTAGGTACTATGCCAAACTGGATAAACCCATCCATCTATCCATCTATAATCTTCCGCTTTATCCTGTACTAGGTTGGGGGGGGGGGGGGGGGCCCCCCCCCCCCCCCCCCCCCCCCCCCCCCCCCCCCCCCCCCCCCCCCCCCCCCCCCCCCCCCCCCCCCCCCCCCCCCCCCCCCCCCCCCCCCCCCCCCCGGAAACCCACATTGACATGGGGAGACCATGCAAAACTCCACCCAGATTGGGATTCGAACCGGGAATCCCTAGAGCTGAGAGGCCAACTTGCTAACCACTAAGCCACCGTGTCCCCCAACAGGATATATAAAAATAGACAGGAATTTGATTCCACAATGAATAAACTTAAACGTTATATAATTTAAAATACTTTGCTGTCTATAAAACTATCCTCTGTCAAAATGATAAAAGTTACAACTTTCATAGTTGTTTGCTTAATGGTTGGCATGTTCGCGTCTCAGCAATGAGGATCCAGGTTTGAATCCCAATCTGGGAGGAGTGTCTATGCTCTCCCTGTGTCCACGTGAGTTTCTTCTGGGTTCTCTGGTTTCCTTCCACATACATAAAGACACAAATGAATTGTTAACATATTAATTGGTAAGGCATTAATTGGACTGCCCATTTTGAGTCAGCACTTCTCATTTAAACATTTTTAAAACATAATATTTACAAATGGATGGCACAGTGGCTTAGTGGTTAACACGTTCTCCTCTCAGCACTAGGGATTCCCGGTTCTAATCTCCATCTGGGTGGAGTTTCAATGGTCTCCCCACGTCCGCATGGGTTTCTTCCGGGTTCTCCGGTTTCCTTCCACAGTCCAAAAACATGGATCAAGTCAATTGAGTTCTCCAAATTGCCCCATATAGAGTGTGTCTGTGTGAGTCAGTGTGTGCCCAGTGATGGATTGGCGCCCTGTCCTGGGTGTATCTGCCCAGCGCCCGAAATGTTCCTCCCTGGATGGGCATGGGGAACACCCCCTGCAACCCTAATATAGGATAAAGCAGAAGATAATGGATGGATGGATGGATGGAATATTTGCAAACACTTCTCATTTACCCTACATTTCAAAAAAGGAAGGGCATTTGAATATAAGATTTTCATTGGAACCATTCAAATATAATATTTCACATTCATGTTGTTTTCTGAATTTTTTAAATCTCATGCTAAGCACATCTCATTGAAGATCTGCATCTGTCTGACGGACTGCACACACCAAAGGTATCAGCTGTCAGTGGCTTCCCTATAACCGTTCTGCTGATTTGTTTTTGTATCTTCAGTGGAAGCACAACCTCCTTCTTTTCATGAAACATATTATGCAGGAAACTTCATCAGACAGGACTTCGCTTCTCTCTCGGGCACATGAGCCAACCATCTGCTGCGGCTTGCCAGACTCCACCAAAGTGTAAGTAGATACTTCGTTCTCTTATCACCCACCAGACACTCCCAACCCAATGACAGATAGTTCATTAGTGGATCAAGCCCAGGGACCAGATGCTTTAAAACACACATACTCTTTAGTAAATACAAGTTTTCATGCTATACCATGTAAAGATTGAAGACTTAAATAAGAATGACCATATTTTTGGAAGGTCGTTTTCTGTTAAGGTTTGACTCTCAATGCGCACAAAGCAGGATTTATAAATACAGCTGATTATTTTGCTGTCAAATTGTTAATTTTACGGTATGTAATAATTGGACTACAGATTTTGAGTCAGCGCTTCTCATTTAAACAGTCCATAGTGTTAAAAAACTTAGCAATAGGGGCAATCAACTTCATTCATTCATTATCTCCCGCTTTATCCTCTATTAGGGTCGCGGGGGGGTTCCCCATGCCCATCCAGGGGAGAACGTCTCGGGCGCTGGGCAGATACACCCAGGACAGGGCGCCAATCCATCGCTGGGCACACACTCCCTCACACATACACACTCTATATGGGGCAATTTGGAGAAATCAATTGACTTGATCCATGTTTTTAGACTGTGGGAGGAAACCGGAGAACCTGGAGGAAACCCATGCCGACACGGGGAGAACATGGAAACTCCACCCAAATTGGGATTCGAACCGGGAATCCCTGGCGCTGAGAGGCGAACGTGCTAACCACTAAGCCACCGTGCCGCCGGCAATCAACTTGTTTGATAGATCTCTATAATCTAAAATATAGAGTATATATAAAAAATGAGGGGCGGCACATTCGCCTCTCAGCGCTAGGGATTCCCAGTTTGAATCTCAATCTGGGTGTTCCATGTTCTCTCCGTGTCCACGTGGGTTTCCTCCGGGTTTCCTCCCACAGTCCAAAAACATGGATCGAGGTAAATTTAATGCTCCAAATTGCCGCATATACAGTGTGTTTGTGCGTGTGTGTGTGAGTGAGTGTGTGCCCAGCGATAGATTGGCGCCCTGTCCTGGGTGTATCTGCCCAGCGCCTGAATCCTTCTCCCCTGCATGAGCATGGGGAACCCCCCCGCGACCCTGGTCCTTAATCCTAGAGGATTATGCGGAAGATAATGGGTGGATGGATATATATAAAATAAAAATAAAAAATTAATAAAAAAAAAAAAAAAAAAAAAAAAAAAAAAAAAAAAAAAAAAAAAAAAAAAAAAAAAATATATATATATATATATATATATATATATATATATATATATATATATATATATAGTACCAATAAAATATTGTACTGGGGGAGTGTCTGTTGAGGAAAGGTGTCATAGTGTAAAGTGTTTATTAGGTTAATTGGAGTTTAAGAGTCTTGTAGCTTCTGTTATGAAACCTTTTCTCAGTCTTGTGGTTTTGCACGTTATTCTCCACAGCAGCCTTTCTGAGGGTAACGGGACTAAACGTGTATTTGCTGGGTGAATAAGGTCCTTCATGATGCAGGAGACCCTTTTCCTGCATATGGAGGTGTTAATATCCATGGTGGTGGGCAGGCTGACTCTGACAATACTCTGTGGAGCACCATTGGGTTCATTTCCTACAAGTGACCTGATGCAGGATGCGTGTTAATTCTTAGTCGAGATGATAGTAACCCTTTGTGTACACAGCTTTTGATACATTAAAAAATACCCCCTTCCTCTGTAAGTACCTGGCTTTAGGTCACAGGAGAGATGTCAAAATAATTTCCTAACCTGTAGCTGACCTGAATGTAGCTCTGCAATATCCTGCAACACTAGACCGGTCACTGTCAGCACCACCGGGATCTGATATCAACTCTGATAATGACTCCCAGCTATTCAGAGTAACACATACATAGTTTTATCTCAGCTAATTATGCCAATTCTCATCTCATGTCCTGTAGTCTGAGACAAGGCTACACCCATCAGCTGAGGATGCTGGAACAGATGGAAAAGTCCTGGCCCTCGATACACAGGGGCTGCAGACGAAGATGAACAATCATCAGAGCCAAAGGAAAAGTCAGGATGATATTACAGAAGAGTCCATACTGAACACCATCCCTGTACAGGCCAGCCACAGTTCAACACAGACTTTGGTGAGGTAACGAAGATGGACACCCACCCCGCAAATACCTCCTCGGTATCACAGAGTGACAGCAATCTCTCAGATCAGGAGCAAGGATGCATCAAGTCCTCCAATTTGGCCGCTGTTATGAAAATAGATCTGAAACCAGTGCCTTTTGGCAATGACCTAGACGCGTCAGGTTCCCCAGACATGCCCCAAATTTACCCCGAGGTCCTTCCAGCACCTTTCAGTACTCCAAACTTCACACCACAGGGCTCCGAAACCGTACAATGCTTAGAAGCGGTGGATCCTTCCCTCACTCCTATAATGGAACGGCTGATGAAGCTGGCAAGGCTTCAGGCTGCCACTAAGCAGAAAGAGCAAGAGAAGAGGAAGTCTTCACGACCCCGCCCTAATACTGACACCACATCCAACAACAGACAGAGGAAAACGAACACCCCAGGAGCCAAGGCGAGGATTTCAGGGAGCGAAGCATGCAACCGGGTTGAAAGTAGTCTTGCCAAACTCGCACTCTGTCCAAACTCCTCACCCACTTGTGAGACCAGAAGCACAAAGCCATCTCGCATTCAGCCTAAACATCGGAACACTCCCTCATGCAAAATCAAAAGTGCTGAGCAGAGTGCGAGGAGTAACGTCTCATCAAAACCTTCAATGCCAAACAGGAATCAAAGGTTAACGTCACACAGAGGCAAAAACACGACGGGAGCTTCAAGCAGGAAATCTTATTGACTTATTAACTTTAAAATTCATTCCTCATCATCCGCTTAATTCTTTACTAGTGTTTCCCATGCCCATCCAAGGAAGAACGTTTCGGGTGCTGGGCAGATACACCCAGGACAGGGCATCTATCTATCGCTGGACATACACTCACAAGCACACGCTATATGGGACAATTTGGAGCATTCAATTTACCTTGAATCCATGTTTTTGGAGTGTAGGAGGAAACGAAAAGGGTGGCTGAGAGGTTAGAACGTTCGCCTCTCAGAATCCCAATCTGGGTGGAGTTTCCATGTCCATGTTCAGCATGGGTTTCCTCCCCAGTCCAAAAACATGGATTCAAGGTAAACAGAATGCTTTAAATTGCCCCATATAGTGTGTTTGTGTTAGAGTGTGCCCAGCGATAGATTGGCACCCTGTCCTGGGTGTATTTGCCCAGTGCCCAGAATGCTCTCCCCTTTATGGGCATGGGGAACCCCCTACGACCCTAATAGAGGACAATAAGAAAGATAACGGTTGGATGGATTGATGGAGAAAACCGGACAACCTGAAGGAAACACATGTGGACATGGGAAGAACATGGAAACTCCACCCAGATCAGGATTCGAACCGGAAATCCCCAGCACTGGGGGTGAACGTGCTAACCACTACGCCACCGTGCCACCCTAACTTTAAAATTATTTGTACTTTTTTTTTTTTTTTCCAGAAATGTCTTTGAAAGAGGGCGACTTAGTGGCTTAGTAGTTAGCATGTTCTCCTCTCAGCGCAAATTCCTGGTTCGAATCCCAATCTGGGTGGAGTTTCCATGTTCTCCCCGTGTCCGCATGGGTTTCCTCAGGGTTCTCTGGTTTCCTCCCACAGTCCAACATGGATCAAGGTCTATTGAGTTCTCCAAATTGCCCCATATACAGTGTGTTTGTGTGTGTGCCCCCAGTGATAGATTGGCGCCCTGTCCTGGGTGTATCTGCCCAGCGCCTGAAACGTTCTCCCCTGGATGGGCATGGGGAACCCCCAGCCGACCCTAATATCGAATAAAGCGGAAGATAATGGATGGATGGCTTTGAAGGTTTATCAGAACTCAAGAACTAATCCATGAGAACGTCCAAAAAGATAAACAAAGGTGACTTCAAAAGGTGATTTTATTATTTTTTATGCATAAAGATATCTTTAAGCAAACATGGTAAATCAGTTGCATAACACTTCTTTAGGCGCAATAAACAAAAACTACAAATGCACTTTAAAAAGAAACCTGCTGCTTTCATGTCCTCCTCAAACCCATGTGCAGATCGTTATTAAAACAGGATCAATACGTTGACTTACCCCCTAAAGACAGAGAATCAGGTTAGTGTTGTGTACATCTGATCTGAACATGTACAAATGGGTTTAAAGATGGATAAACACTTTAAAATTAAATAATTATATTGTAATACAATTTTTTTTCAAAAAACATTTTTAAAAAGTTTGTGACAACAACTAAACAAAGATACTATCTTACATGGCGGCACGGTGGCTTAGTGGTTAGCACGTTCGCCTCTCAGCACTAGGGAATCCCCATCTGGGTGGAGTTTCCATGTTCTCCCCGTGGGTTTACTCCGGGTTTTCCGGTTTCCTGCCACAGTCCAAAAACATGGATCAAGTCAATTGAATTCTCAAAATTGCCCCATATAGAGTGTGTCTGTGTGTGTGAGTGAGTGTGTGCCCAGCGATGGATTGGCGCACTGTCCTGGGTCTATCTGCCCAGCGCCCGAGACGTTCTCCCCTGGGTGAGCATGGGGAACCCCACCGCGACCCTACTAGAGGATAAAGCGGAAGATAATGGATAAATGACTATCTTACATCGCTTTTATTAATGTATACAAGATATTTCATATATGCAAGTGGCAAAAGTATGAGAGGTAGGGAAGGAAACTAATTATGTGGATGTTTCTGATCAGTGGGATCACAATGCTAATGGGTATCTTGTTTAAAAGAATAGCTATCTATGAAAGTGTATTTAACACGACATGTTTGAAAAAGTGCATCAATGCCCTTTTTTACGCTAGCCATAGCTACGAAACTAGAAAAAAAGTTGGAGATGAAAATGTTTACAAATAAAAATGATTAAAAAACACATATAGAGGAGATTTGGGTTCCACTAATCTGCTCACAGTATTAAGTAGCAAAATCTGTTAAAGAGACTCACCATTAAAAGACCACCTTCAAGGGAGTAAAACAGTCTGTAGGCTAACATTAAAACTCAGTGAAATTCCTTAAAAGCCAATTAAAGGCATTTCTAATATTGTGCAGAATGACCGCAGGATAGGAGCTACTGTGTGTGTGGCCTGATGGCTCAGTGGTCAGGGTGTTGAACTATCAATCTGAAGGTTGTGGGTTTAAATCCCAGCTCCACTGAAGTTACCAATGCTGGTCATTTAGCAAGACCCTTAACCCTCATTGCTCCAGGGGGCGCTGTGGTTAACGCTGTGCTCGCTTTGTAAGCCTCTTTGGATAAAAGCGCCTGCTAAATAACCAAATGTAAAAGTAGATGTGGGCTAGGCAAGGACATGTAAATTAGAAATGATTAACTAACTGACAGGTAAAAAAAAATATTAATAAAAAAAAAAAAAGTCTTGGGAATGCCCATTTTAAAATACTGGTTTTAATCTGATGGCAATGTTGAGAAATGATCGAAAAAGTTTATTTGGGGAAACCAAGAAATATCCCTGAGTTCACCCAGAGCTGTAAATAGGAACATTAATTTTCATTCAGTCATTATCTTCCACTTAATCCTGTTGTTTCAAGTGGTTTTATTAAGGTTGCTGGGGGGGGGGGGTTACCTATGTCCAGCCAGGGGAGAACATTTTGGGCGTTTTTCCAAACAGGTCATACAAATCAATAGAGAACTTAATCAAATAAAAATTAGAATCTAATACTATGAGTTTCAGCAGTATGTAAACCTGTGCTTTCAGTAGCTTTTCCCATAATTATTAATTAGTCCTACACCGGGCTTAGCTTTGTATAAAAAAAAACAGCTACAAGGGTTTCCTCCAATAAACCACTTGCTTCAGGTCCTTTCACAATGCTTCTATAGGAATAAGGTACCTTAACATCCTTTATATATATATATATATATATATATATATATATATTTATTTATTTATTTATTTATTTTTTTCGGTCACGGTCCTGTTGCATGATCCACATTTCATATAATGTAGCTTACTGATTATTTCCCTTCAGAATTTATAGTTTTATCAATGATGGCAAGGCCAGCTGTTGCAAAACAGACCGTAATAATGTCACTACTACCACCATATTTTGCAAATGGAGTGAGGTATTAAAGTACAATGCAGTGTATGTTTTTAAAAACATTCAAACCAAAACGATTTGTTTTTTCATTTACAGATATTGTTCCAATAACCTTCTGTGACCTTTTAAGCAAATTACAGATGGATGGCAATATTCTTTTTGAGAGCAGCATTTTCACACCTTGTTATTCAGATAAACATTAACCTTAACCTATATGTGAGAAAGGCCTTTAGTTGGTTAAGTCATCTTGGGTTTCTTTGTTCAGAACGTTTAACGGCGTGCTTTCCAGATGATCTTAGTTGGTCGCCACTCTTGGGGATGTTACTGTTATGTTAATATTTGAACATAGTAGCTCACTGTGGATTGGTGGAGTTCAAACTCTTAAGTAATGAAACAAATCTGAGCATCTGAGTAACATGTTGTCCATGTGATTTGATTTACATAAAACCGGACACTTAATCACAGCTGTCATCCACGTCACCAACTAATTTCACATTCAGGTTGCCTTATTGCCTTATTCTTAGGGTTCACCATTTTTGCCACTCACATTTAAAATGTTATTTTCATATTGAAATGTTATCTTCAATAAGAAAAATAAACACGTATACAAATATTTGTGTCTGTTATTTTATGTGGTTCTAATTACTGTAAATACATCTAGTAAAACCTATTAAAAATTCTTAATGGTTCATAAACTGACTGAATTATGCGGATGTACAAAAGTCTTAAATGTTGATGTCATAATCAGATCAATAAAAACATTTATGTAGGTGCTGGGAAGTAAAAAAATAAGCATGTTCCATATTTTTAAGTTGATACTATTCACTTAAACCACTATATGTCTTATTTCTACAAACATGCCAGCTCATGAACACTTTCTCCGTAACATAAGCATAGCTGGACTGACACTTAACGAGCGATTACTCATTTTAATGACTAATGAGGCTCATTAGCACTGATTAACACATCAGATCAATTTACAGTATTAAGTAGAACTTTTCAACGCTCACTCTTAAAACAGAAACCTTTGTACCTCGGTCACTCTCTTCACGAGTCGTCTCTAAAAACGCAGCACCTAAAACACAAAAAATAAAGAAACCAATATCTCTTCCCGTCAGTGTGGAACACCATCCTGCATCCACACAGTGCTTCATAAAACAATGTCCTCGGACATCTAGATTTCATAGGTGATGTTAAATTCAGAGGGTGGCACGGTGTCTTAGTGGTTAGCACGTTCTCCTCTCAGCACTAGGGATTCCCGGTTCGAATCCCCATCTGGGTGGAGTTTCCATGTTCTCCCCGTGTCTGCGTGGGTTTCCTCCGGGTTCTCCGGTTTCCTCCCACAGTCCAAAAACATGGATCAAGCCAAATGAGTTCTCCAAATTGCCCCATATAGAGTGTGTGTAAGTGAGTGAGTGTGTGCCCAGCGATAGATTGGCGCCCTGTCCTGGGTCTATCTGCCCAGCGCCCAAAACATTCTCCCCTGGATGGGCATGGGGAACCCCGCCGCGACCCTAATAGAGGATAAAGCGGAAGATAATGGATGAATGAATGTTAAATTCAGCTACATAAGCAAATTATAAAAAGATAAAATTAAGAGGGGGCGGCACGGTGGCTTAGTGGTTAGCACGTTCGCCTCTCATGTTCTCCCCGTGTCTGCGTGGGTTTCCTCCGGGTTCTCCGGTTTCCTCCCACAGTCTAAAAACATGGATCAAGTCAATTGAATTCTCAAAAATTGCCCCATATAGAGTGTGTCTGTGTGAGTGAGTGTGTGCCCAGCGATGGATTGGCGCCCTGTCCTACGTCTATCTGCCCAGCGCCTGAGATGTTCTCCCTTGGATGGGCATGGGGAACCCCACCGCGACCCTAATAGAGGATGAAGCGGGAGATAATGAATGAATGAATGTTAAATTCAGCTACATAAGCAAATTATAAAAAGATAAAATTAAGAGGGGGCGGCACGGTGGCTTAGTGGTTAGCATAGGGATTCCCGGTTCAAATCCCCATTTGGGTGGAGTTTCCATGTTCTCCCCGTGTCTGCGTGGGTTTCCTCCGGGTTCTCCGGTTTCCTCCCACAGTCCAAAAACATGGATCAAGTTAATTTAGTTCTCCAAATTGCCCCATATAGAGTGTGTCTGTGTGAGTGAGTGTGTGCCCAGCGATAGATTGGCGCCCTGTCCTGGGTGTATCTGCCCAGCGCCCGAAACGTTCTCCTCTGAAAGGGCATGGGGAACCCCCCCGCGACCCTAATAGAGGACAAAAGCGGAAGATAATGAATGAAAATTAAGAGGATAATAATTAAGGTCCCAAACGACCAAAGTTCATCCACTTTCACAAATGATAAAATGAGAAATGTATTTCTAATGAGTTAAACACTGCATTAATATTTATTACATCTTGGGAATAAAGAAAAAATGCACACACTCACAAACTCACCTATCCACTGACTAATTTCTTAATAAACTTACTTAGTTTGGCAGCTACACCTACCATCATATAGTTTATAGCTATATATTTGGTATTGCCAGCTGTAAAAGAAAATAACAAAATGGACAACGCGTATGGCTGGTAGGTGTATATCCAATAATGGAGTTGTGGGGTTGCCCGTCCAGGGGAGAACGTTTCGGGCACTGATCAGATACACCCAGGACAGCACCAATACACCAAACCATCACTGGACACACACAGACACACACTACAGGGATCATTTAGAGCAGCCATTTCACCTTAAATTATATTTTTGGATTGTAGGAGTGAACTGGAGAACCCAGACAAAAACCATGAGGACATGGGGCACACCCTGATTGGGATTACCAGGGACGTGCTACCCAATACACCCCCTGTGCCACCCCACCTCATGTATATTTGAAAAGAATATGACCATAGATGTTCATATTTCTCTCTCTCTTTCTCTCACACGTTATTCAGACAAAAGTATTACAAAACCTAAACATTATAACTATAGGAGCATTAATGACATCCTATTACAAGCTGGTCTCTCCTTTGCAGTTATAACTGCTTCTACTGTTATGGCAAGGCTTTCTACAAAAAAATAGTGTCATTATAGTGGAATTTTTGTATATTTATCCCAAAAAAAAAGTACTTTTTTGAGGTCCGACACTAATACTGAATGAGAGGGCCTGGCCCCCAATTCACCATTCAATTGATTTTTAATATGTTTAATGGAATGAACAGAATAAAGATATATTGATGTGGTTGGTCAACAGAAAAAAGGCAGAGTGAAAGGCAGCAAATAACCACTTTACACAACACATCAAACCTTTAGGTAGATAGGCTACAGCCGCTGAAGAGTGCCCTGCATCATATGCATGTAAAACAGTTCCTAATAGTGTTGTTTGGGAGTATTTTGGACTATAAAACGATAATCTGCAATTCAAGAGACTTCACAAAAACATTGTGCGTCATAACTGGCAACTTATTTTGAGAAACCTTTAATCTTACTACAGTAGGAATGTGTTGCCCAGGGGGCAAAATGGGAGGGGTATATTCATGTACTGGGAACAATTTGGTAGCTCCAATTTAACCCATAATGCCATGCAGAGAACATGCAAAACCTCACAAAGTAAGGACCTTGTCTGCTGTACCTTGATATTTAACACAGGATTTTTTGGCTATAACACAGCTATCAGCTGCTCCACCCAGGCAGCTTTATGTTACTCGTAAATAAATGAAATTATTATATTATTAGGTGGCACGGCACCTTAGTGGTTAGCACGGTCGCCTCTCAGCCCTAGGGATTCCCGGTTCGAATCCTCATCTGGGTGGAGTTTCCATGTTCTCCCCGTGTCTGCGTGGGTTTCCTCCGGGTTCTCCGGTTTCCTCCCACAGTCCAAAAACATGGATGAAGTCAATTGAATTCTCAAAATTGCCCCATATAGAGTGTGTCTGTGTGAGTGAGTGTGTGTGTGCCCAGCGATGGATTGGCGCCCTGTCCTGGGTGTATCTGCCCAGCGCCCGAGACGTTCTCCCCTGGATGGGCATGGGGAACCCCACCGCGACCCTAATAGAGGATAAGCGGGAGATAATGAATGAATGAATGAATTATATTATTATTATATATAAAAATTATTTTTTAGATCATTATGGAATTATTTGTAGCTACAAGAAAAATACTGCGGGCATCACATTCTCTTGTCTCATTATGCAATATAAATAGTTTTCCAATAGACCTGAAATGATCTATTTCAAAAGGTGGTTGTAGAAATATTACATGTATATTACTTATTTGTATTTATATTAAGGACTGAGAAAATTCACTGAAATAACTAAGTACAAATCCTAACTCACTCCAGTTCAGCCTGAATCTCTGACTAGGCTTTATTGCAGCTACACATGCCTTTAAGAGAGACCTGGATAAAGGGCCTTGTGAAGATCTTGTGTCTTTGCGAGCAGTGGCAGGCTGGACGATGCGACACAGAGGAGCCTCCCTCTGGCTGGCGAATATTATTTCTCTCTTTCTCGCTTCCTTTTTCTCAGCAACCACAAAGGAACAGTGGGAGAAACATCACAAAGATCAGTTAGTTTCGGCGTAATGTGAAAGACGCTCTAGTCTTGCCTCTGAGGCATGACTTTATTAAACAAAAATTAGCTTAAAATCAGAACTACCCAGCAATAAATGTACACAAATCAGACCAAAGTCCTTTCAAGGTCTAAAACAAAGTTTACTTTTTCCACCACAAAACATTTTTTTTTATTCTAGATTGGTTTATGACATATATGGTTGAGTTACAGTTTAATGTACAATGCTGTGATTTGAAATCATTTTATCTGTATTTATTTACACAATAGAGCAATATGAAGTAAAGAAGCAATTACCGCTCGAAACAAGCAGATTCATAGAGCAGATGAGGAATATCCCTGTATCAAAAGACAACATGATCACGTCAGAAGAAAGGCTGGTGAGCACAACTTAAAAGCACATTAACCATGAAAATGCTGACTCCTCCACAATTAGTGGCACCAGTGTCAATTATAAGTAAAAGGGTTGTAGTAAATTCAGCTTTTGCTGAAAAATCTACACCATAAAGTTGTATTAAAAATTTATTAACTTAGAACTACATGTTCAAGCACAATTACTGACCAGGGCTTCAGGAGGTGTTGGAATCTAATGCCAAATTGCAGGGAAACACCCAGGATAGGGCATTAATTTAATTAATTTAATTCAGGGCGGTCACATGATCATACACGTTTATATCTGGAGAAATATTATTTTTCCATTTTACTTTACAGCATGTTTTTTTGACATTTGAAAGCACTATAGTGTGTAGAAGAAACTTGCACACATATAGACATATAGAGAGAACATGCAAATTAAACACTAAAATGACGTTTTTTTTTTGCCCTACACCTGAATCGAACCCATGAATTCATTCATTATCTTCCGCTTTATCTTCTATTAGGGTCGTCGGGGGGTTCCCCATGCCCATCCAGGGGAGAACGTCTCGGGCGCCGGGCAAATACACCCAGAACAGGACGCCAATCTATCACTGGGGACACACTCAAACACACTGTATATGGGGCAATTTGGAGAACTCAATTGACCTTGATCCATGTTGGACTGTGGGAGAAAACCAGAGAACCCGGAGGAAACCCACGCGGACACGGGGAGAACATGGAAACTCCATCCAGATGGGGATTCGAACCAGGAATCGTAAGCACAAGGAAAGCGCTGAGAGGCGAACGTGCTACCACTAAGCCACCCATACCCGCATACCCATGAATTCCTTAAATTAATTGACTTAACATAAATGTTTTGTTATATCGCTTATGTTTTCCATGTTTGATTTCCACCAAATTGTTAAACAGGGGTGCCAGTAATTGCTGACAGTACGTTATGCATTATCAGGGCTCTACAAAATACATTACAGTCAGAGGCAGCACACTGACGGTACCTGTTCACTTCAATACAATCCCGTTTCCCCTCTTCCCTTACCCTGAATAGCAATAGGGACTGCCATGGGGGTTCCGTTCCTCACTGGTTTAGGAACTTTGCTTTTTAGGTATTAACTTTGGCTCTGTGGATGCAGACGGGTGGACAGAGGATTTAATCTGGTGCCTATTCTATATTCCGTACACGCAAAAGATGCTAGAAAATGAATGAGTGTTTGTGAAGCCAAAACTGGAAACGCATCACGAGGTCGACTGCAATTTTGGAGGGACAGGCTTACCTTCAGCATACTGATAGAGGAACACAACCTGCCTGTACAGAGGAGGCGTTCCCTGCAGATGGGCTCAGGTAGGGCTCAATAGCTCCAATTTCAGCAGCCACACAGCTACAGGCCCACGCACCAGTGGGCGCTGTTGCTCTAACACCTGAGGAGACGTGGAATTGCACAGCATTTACACTGACCTGGCATTACCATGTACAATGCTTAGGGGTGGCTCAGAGTATCAGCACCCCACAACAAATAAGGATCTAGAAATGTTTACAGCTCTCAGTCTAATTGCCACTGAATAGTTTTTCAATTGTTACTGATGAACTGCAATAAGCTAGAACACAAAACAAAAAGAAAACACAAGCTTAATGTTTAAAAGCACTCTGAACGTCATTTAGAGTTTCCAGCTCCCAACTAATTCCCTAAGGTATAATACATTTAAAAGGAAATCTGGATGACAATGCTGTTTGAGGAAGATTAATAAAAAAAAGTCACTTTATCCTTTCAGTCTTGTCTGCAGATACAAAGCTGCCACTTTGCTTGCAGTTCTTTGGAAGGAAGGTCCTCAGAAATGAGCTCTAGGTGTGGGTCATATCCTCTCCTGAATGTAGGGATGCTGTAGGGCCTGGTTAATACTGATCCTCTTGGCTGGGTCCAGCACCAGGATTTGATCCAGAAGGTCTTTAAGCTGAATCACCTTCTTGCGCTGGTCCTCTGGCAGCCTCTGGCGACCTACCATGTCATTTAGCAAGTCCTTCGTGGAGTTTATACTACTCATCACGGTTACTTTCTCCTACATGGAAATCAAAATGAAGACAACAGAGGGCAGACATGGATGAGATGGACAGGTCAGGGTTGGAAAATGATCACATATGGGACTCACGCCGGACAGTCGGTCATATTTGGGGTGACCAGATTGCAAATCACCAGATGTGGGACAAAGACTATGTTTGTGTGGGACACCAATGCATAGTCTAAAATAACAACAAAAAAAAAACCAAATAACATCTCTATATATATATATATATATATATATATATATATATATATATATAAGGCGGCACGGTGGCTTAGTGGTTAGCACATTCGCCTCTCAGCGCTAGGGATTCCCGGTTCGAATCCCCATCTGGGTGGAGTTTCCATGTTCTCCCCGTGTCTGCGTGGGTTTCCTCCGGGTTCTCCAGTTTCTTCCCACAGTCCAAAAACATGGATCAAGTCAATTGAATTCTCAAAATTGCCCAATTTAGAGTGTGTATGTGTGAGTGAGTGTGTGCCCAGCGATGGATTGGCGCCCTGTCCTGGGTCTATCTGCCCAGCGCCCGAGACGTTCTCCCCTGGATGGGCATGGGGAACCCCACCGCGACCCTAATAGAGGATAAGCGGAAGATAATGAATGAATGGATGAATATATATATATATATATATATATATATATATATATATATATATATATATATATATATATATATATATAAATATCCATCCATTATCTTCCGTTTTATCCTCTATTAGGTTCCCCATGCCCATCCAGGGGAGAACGTTTTGGGCGCTGGGCAGATAGACCCAGGACAGGGCGCCAGTCCATCGCTGGGCACACACTCACACAAGCAAACTCTATATGGGGCAATTTGAAGATCTCAATTGACTTGATCCATGTTTTTGGACTGTGGGAAGAAACCGGAGAACCCGGAGGAAACCCACAAGGACACGGGGAGAACATGGAAACTCCACCCAGATGAGGATTCGAACCGGTAATCCCTAGGGCTGAGAGGCAAATGTGCTAACCACTAAGCCACCGTGCCGCCCTATATATATGTATGTGTGTGTGATATATATATATATATATATATATATATATATATATATATATATACACACACACACACAATTAAACAGAACAGAGAGTTCTTTAATGTGCGAACGGGTATGACTTTCCTGTATTTCTCCAAACAGTATATGAGTATATAACTTGTATATCTTATTTAAATGTACCTTTCTCTAACGTTAGACAACATAGTAAGCATGGAACTTCCATACTATTTCACAGTGTTTCTCAAATTAAAACATGTTTAAATCTTATTTGGGTTTTAACAGGAACGTATGCGCAGACAGGGAAACCTCCTTTTGAGCAACATGCCATATATTCTTCCAGATCTCTGCACGGTGCTGCATGCCGGTCCTGTTCCGACCTGATTTTGTGTTGGTGGGCGCGCCCTTAACATGCGTCCGCGTTCCCGATTGGTTGACATTCAAACAGCCCGCCTCTCCTCCGACAACAGACACCACAGCCATCCAATGGCAGATTATAAAACACGCCTTTCAAAACTGCAGTCTGACTTTCAATAACAAAGCGGGACAACGTCTCAATTTGCGGGATGCCGGAAAAGTAATGAAATTGCGGGACTGCCCCGCACAAAGCAGGACATCTGGTCACCCTGGTCATATTTCGCAGTGATGGGATATATATAAATAAAATGAAATAAATTAACAAGACTTACCCGTTCAGTGACTTTATCTACCTCAGTGTACAAGAAGTTCAAGTTCTGATCAAAGTGTTGGTCCTTGAATAAGCCTTTTCTGATCATCTGTGGGTTTAAAGTTATTGCATATTACAATCTTGTACTTTGATTTGTGGAGCCATTGATCACAAGTGAATTTCTCTTACTTTGTTGGGCATTTTTCCTTTGAGGTCCATAGCAAGCTTGAGCATGTGGTTATTGGTCTTTCCCGGGAATAGGATTTTCCCTGTATACAGTTCGTACAGCGTGCAGCCTACAGACCACATGTCAATTCCGTAATCATATGGTTTTCCAATGACTGCGAAAGGAAAAACACAGATTTGACACCATGCAACCAGTGAACCAGTAATTCTCAGTAATCGTGTGATCTTGTTAGAATTTGGGTTGTGTTAATTGTCAGGCTGATGGTACAGCATCAGCAGAATTATGGGTCAATAGGATGAAGTCAGCAGAGTATAATAATGGACTTAATATTCAGGATGCACTCGTAAAAGATTCTATTTCATTCCTGATGGCGCTGATATATTCCATTACGGCTATGTCAAGTGGCTCAAGTTGTAAATGAGCAAGAGGCATTATTAACACATTAATGTGTTACAAAAAACAACCTTAATTTCTGTTAGGAAATCTCAATTTCCACGATGAACCTTTTCTGAAGGTGTCAAAAACCACATGCAGCCCCTTTCTAAGTTACCGTATTTTCCGGACTATAAGGTGCACCTAAAAGCCTAAAATTTTCCCAGAAATCGGACGTGCGCCTTATAATCCGGTGCGCCTTATACGTGTTCTGAGTTCCAAAGTCTATAAAAGTATTGTTGTACGACCGGATGTTTTTTTTTTTCCACACATCACTGTCCCTGCCGAGCTGTGGCTCCATGCGCACTCATCTCACAGACAACGTGAAAAACCGACTGAAGAAAATTAGTTCGGAGCTTGCCGTCATTCCGGGAGGATTAAATAAAGAACTCCGACCGCTGGACATTGGTGTAAACAGGGCGTTTAAAGTAAAGTTGCGGGCAGCGTGGGAGCGATGGATGATAGACGGCGAACACACGTTTACTAAAACTCAGGAGGCAGCGGCGGGCGAGTTACGCCACCGTCTGTGAATAGATTGTGATGCCTGGGCTGAGGTTTCTGCTGTAACTGTTGTCTGAGCTTTCGTAAAAGCCGGCATCATTGCTGAACGGCCGCCTGGCGACGAGACGGACTCGGACATTGATGAGGGGGAACACCGGAGTGCAGCTTTTTAATTCAGACACAGAAGACGAGGACTTTGATGGATTTGTGGGAGAAGAGTGATTAAAAATAATGCGTTTTGTCAAGTAGTAAAATAAACTTTAATTATAAATCACCCCTTTGCATCCTTTACGTTTCTTGTAGATCGTATGTTTTAGCAAGTGCCTTATAATACGGTGCCGTACAGAATAAGTACCGTACAGAAATAGAGTCCGTAATTGAGACTGTGCCTTATAGTACGGTGCGCCTTATACGTGGGTCAAATACAGAAATAGACCCCGTAATTCAGACTGCGCCTTATGGTCCAGAAAATACGGTATTCCAATTAAGCACTTTATTTATGACAAACCAAGTCAAAGCAGTGTGTTCTTCCAAGATAAGCCCAAGATTGCGATCGGCTCTGACCTCCGCACCGCAGCACACCAACCTTCTCCAAATCAGAGCCCCGAAGTTCAGTTGCTGACTCTATTTATTGTAAAAACCATCCCTCGTTCTGCTTATTCTAAACACCTTGTCGAAGGAGTTCAATGGGGGGGTGAACACACTGTTCCTTCCCTTATCTGGGGAGCTTTATCCGCCAGACGTCTCTAGGTTCATGCAACATCTAGGCCTTGAGCGGCAGCCAGCTAGATTGCCCCCATCTCATTAACAAATGCGCACATCCCCTTGAACATCAAGTACCTTGTGTATAGATCTATAAATTTTATCCCTTATTTTCCCTTAGGGAATCCTTAAAATCAATAAAGTTATTATATTATATATATCTTATCACATGTGAGCTGTCCACCACAGAGACTTGATTGCTTAATTTGTAGAACTGACTCCTCACAGCAAGAAAGTCATGGGTCTGATTACTATGATTAATACTATGTGATTATACTATGTGATTAATACTAATGTGATTACTATCATTTGATTAATTAATGACATTCCCTTTTTTGGACTGAATATTTGTTGTTGAGGAATTGATGTCATGGAGGCTGTATGTCAGTGGTCACTTAATCATTTAACTTATAACTTATGGGGCTGTCCACCACAGAGGCCTTTATTCATTCATTATCTACCGCTTTATCCTATATTAAGGTCGGGGGGGGGGGGGGGTATTGTTCCCCATGCCCATCCAGGGGAGAACATCTCGGGCGCCGGGCAGATACACCCAAGACAGGGCGCCAATCTATCGCTGGGCACACACTCACTCACACAGACACACTCTACATGGGGCAATTTGGAGAACTCAATTCACTTGATTCATGTTTTTGGGTTGTGGGATGAAACCGGAGAACCCGGAGGAAACCCACGTGGACACGGGGAGAACATGGAAACTCCACCCAGATGGGGATTTGAACAGGGAATCCCTAGTGCTGAGAGGCGAACGTGCTAACCACTAAGCCACCTGGACAGCCAAATCATAATCATAAATTAATTCCCAACAGGAGGCTTCACGTCATGTTATTTTAATATTTTCCATTTTCCAGGTTTATCACTGTCTTGAAGTCCCTAATGTAATTATATATAAATGCAAAATCAACCACAATAACAAACTACAGAATAAAATCTGTTATGCCAATTTTAGCCAATGTATAAAGAACAGGTTCTCGAAGTGTTTGTGTGTGTATCTGAAACACCAGAACAGTCAGACTCACTTATCTCTGGAGCTCTGTAGAACCGGCTGACCAGGTACGGGGTGATGTCGTTCTCTGCAATGTGAGATGCCGAACCGAAGTCACAGACTTTCAGTATGGTCTTGGACTCATTCACCTGGAGAAAGAGAAGGCTTTTAGGAAATGAAGGATGCTGGACGCAGTGAACCTGGTGTTCTGTTGCATGGTAAAGTTTCACAAGCCTTACCAGGATGTTGTCGGGTTTGATGTCAGCATGAAGGATGTTACAGCGCTTCAGCAGTTTGAGGGCTAAGAACAGCTGCTGGCTGTATGAGCGCACGGCCTTGATGTGCAGACCCACATCTTTGCCATACTTTTTCAGCACTTCTCGCAGGTTCATACTGCAAAACGATAATACATTTTTGTAAAAGCTAAGAAAAAATTTTGACATCTATTGCAAAAAAATACTGACTAATGATTCATTCATTCATTATCTCCCGCTTTATCCTCTACTAGGGTCGCGGTGGGGTTCCCCATGCCCATCCAGGGGAGAACGTCTCAGGCACGGGCAGACACACCCAGGACAGGGCGCCAACCCATCGCTGGGCACACACTCACTCACACAAACACACTCTACATGGAGCAATTTTCAGAATTCAATTGACTTGATCCATGTTTTTGGACTGTGGGAGGAAACTGGAGAACCCGGAAAAAAACCCACGCAGACACGGGGAGAACATGGAAACTCCACCCAGAAGGGGATTCGAACCGGGAATCCCTAGTGCTGAGAGGCGAACGTGCTAACCACTAAGCCACCGTGCCGCACCGACTCATGATTTTCTGTTAAATTGGTTTGTGTTTCTGGGTTTAGCGCCGTATCAGCACGCTGGGGCTATTTATACGGCGGTACATAGGTTGTGTTTCTATTCTATCTTGGTACGGGCTATATCTGGTCCTTCAAATGTAGGTGTGTCAGGTAGTTTAGTATTTTTCCTGGTTCTAGTCTTGAGTGGGTTTTGGGCATTGTTGACTGTGAAGTATTTCAGTCATTCTGGTCGTAGTGTTGGGCAGTCCATCAGGATGTGTCTTATTGTAAGTGTGGCTTTACATAGGTGGCAGGTAGGTGCGACTTCCCCTGTAAGCAGATGTTTGTGTATTAGCTTGGAGTGTCCGATGCGGCATCTTGTAAAAGTGGTTTGATTTGCATGATCATCCATTCTAGTGTAGGACTTGCCCACTTTTGGCTCAACTTCAAACAGTTTGTTTTGTGGGTTGTTGTTCCATTCGTTTTGCCATTTGTTTTTAATGTATGATGAGATTTTTGGGAATGCATCTGTAGAGGGGCAGAGTCGGGTGCTGATCTCCTCTTCTGTTGATGTTCTAGCGACTCTGTCTACTCTTTCGTTTCCAGGAATTCCAATGTGGCTAGGCTGTTAAATTTGTCTCATTTATTAATCAATGTACGATGTGGTTAAGCAACGCCTGCCCAAAAAAGTCACCATTTGTAGCTTTGGGGTTAATAAAATGAACTTACCTGAGTGGCTCAAACACCAAACACAGATGCTGTTTGTGGTAAAAGTGCCTGAAGAGTCGCACGCAGTGGAATTTATCATCAGGGTCAGCATCGTTCAGCTTTTTCAGGAACTCCAGCTCCTTAAGTCCAGTCTTCTGCCTACACAGAACGCATTTCAATTTAGCTAACAGCAATTCAATGTCTAAAGAACCAAGCACTAAACAGAACAGTCTAAAAATGATCTTTTTTTAACATAAAGGTTTAAAAAAAAAAAAAAAAGATTAAGATTAAAGCAAAGGCAAGGGTTGTATAAATGAAAGATTTTATCATTTATATAATTTAATAATTTATAAAAAATAAATAAATAAATAAATAAAAAATCAATAAATGAAATGAACTTGACAGGTGATACACCAGACTTTCCTTTTTTGCTCATTTAAATAATAGCAGTTAAATTAATAGATAATTAAAGCATTTTGTCTTTTAATATTTAATTTTAATTCATTTGATTTGATTTATTTTAATCTTGTAATACTTGCCTTTTTATAACCCTATTGGATGACCATTAAACTACTTATAACAGAATTCAAGTGGCACGGTGGCTTAGTGGTTAGCACGTTCGCCTCTCAGCGCTAGGGATTCCCGGTTCGAATCCCCATCTGGGTGGAGTTTCCATGTTCTACCCGTGTCAGCGTGGGTTTCCTCCGGGTTCTCCGGTTTCCTCCCACAGTCCAAATACATGGATCAAGTTAATTGAATTCTCAAAATTGCCCCATATAGAGTGTGTTTGTGTAAGTGAGTGTGTGCCCAGCGATGGATTGGCACCCTGTCCTGGGTCTATCTGCCCAGCGCCCGAGACGTTCTCCCCTGGATGGGCATGGGGAACCCCACCGCGACCCTAATAGAGGATAAGCGGGAGATAATGAATGAATGATTAACAGAATTCACACAAAAACCAGTTGTACTGTTAATGAAAACCAGTATCCTAGTGTTTGTTGTGCAAGATGGCTTATTGCGCATGAAAATGTTTATTACTGTTACATAAAAAGGCTGATTACGGGACAAGGATTTATGTATAGTTAAAAAAAAGCCACAAAATGTTACTCAATAGCCACAATATGTAAATAAATTCCATCCATCCATTATCTTCTGCTTTATACTCTATTAGGGTCGCGGGGGGGGGGGTTCCCCTTGCCCATCCAGGGGAGAACGTTTCGGGCAGTTTGCAGGGCAGATACACCCAGGACAGGGTGCCAATCTATCACTGGGCACACACTCACTCACACATACACACTCTATATGGGGCAATTTGGAGAACTCAATTGACCTTGATCCATGTTTTTGGACTGTGGAAGGAAACCGGAGAACCCAGAGGAAACCCACACGGACACGGGGAGAACATGGAAACTCCACCCAGATGGGGATTCAAATCGGGAATCGCTGAGAGGCGAACGTGCTAACCACTAAGTCACCGTGCCGCCCTTGTAAATAACTTATTTAACAATAAAAAATAATAAAAAATAAGAATTAAAAAAACATTTCTTAATACTTAACACCATATTCCTATTTTTAGAATACGTAAAAACTTATTTAAATGTTTTAGATTAATTCATTTGAATATTGTGACAGTGTATTGTGACAAAGAAAGGTTAGGAGCATGATTAACTAAGGCACATGGTGTTGCATTTAATAGGAAACGAGGTGAAGTCAGTATAAAAATGACTTTTATGTGAACAAAAAGGCCGAAATAAAATGCTTTACACATACATGAGGTTACTCACATGAGTTCATTGTTGCGAATGATCTTCACAGCCACTTCTTGACTGCCCCGGGCCAAGTCCCTGGCACGAATAACATTACTGAACACCCCCTGGCCAGTATAACCATAAACGTCATAGCGCTTGTCCAACATTTCCCCAATTTTGACCCCTAAACAGAAGATAAAGACATAACATGTGATAACTGATCTTAACCGTGAGCCACGTTACAGGGCTACATGTTTTAACTCCACTTACGATAATAGCCTTCTGCATCCGTCCAGTTGTCCTTAAGACTGGGGTTTTCCTTGAAATCCTTTCCTATCCCTGCTGCTCGCAACTTTGCACTCTGAAAACACACACAACTGTGAGTATAAGAGAGAGGAGTATTGTACTAAAACCAGCACCCACTTTAATTAAACTTTAACATGTGAATGGCACTATGGCGTAGTGGTTAGCACATCCGCCTCTCAGCGCTAGGGATCGAATCCCGACCTGGGTGGAGTTTTCATGTTCTCCCTGTGTCTGTGTGGGTTTCCTCCCACAGTCCAAAAACATGGATTCAAGGTAAATTGAATGCTCTAAAATTGCCCTATATAGTGTGTGTCTGTGTAACTGAGTGTGTGCCCAGCGATAGTTCGGCGCCCTGTCCTGGATGAACATGCCCAGCGCCCGAAATGTTCTCCCCTGGATGGACATGGGAACCAACCCACACCCTCCCTAGTAGTGCATTAAGCTAATAAGATAATAAATGAACGCACTTGTTTAGTATATAAAACAAGAGTATTATTATAATAAATGATAGTATACAATAATTTTATAAATCATACAAGTAGTATAAAATGTATACAATAATTACAGAGATTATTGCTAGACATGTGTTAACACCCACCTTTTTTTTAATGACTTAACTCTAAATGTCTCAATAAATAAATCTCAAGGTACGTAATCATGGGCGGCACAGTGGCTTAGTGGTTAGCATGTTCTCCTCTCAGTGCTAGGGATTCCCGGTTCAAATCCCAATCTGGGTGGGGTTTCCATGTTCTCCCCGTGTCCGCGTGGGTTTCCTCCGGGTTCTCTGGTTTCCTCCCACAGTCCAAAAACATGGATCAAGTCAATTGTATTGTCCAAATTGCCCCATATAGAGTGTGTCTATGTGAGTGAGTGGGCCCAACAATAGATTGGCTCCCTGTCCTGGGTGTACCTGCCCAGCGCCCAAAACGTTCTTCCACGGATGGGCATGGGGAACCCCCCCGCGACCCTGATATAGGATAAAGTGGAAGGTAATGGATGGATAGATAGATAGATAGAATACTTTATTCATCCCGAAGGAAATTTTAGCAGCAGCTAGTAGCAATAACAGTACAATAAAAAATAGAAAAAAGGGAAATAAAAAAAATAAATAAAATATATATATATATTTACAATTTACCATTTACTATTATAAAGTGTGAAGTGTGTGTGTGTGTGTAGTGGTATCAAAAACTAAAAGTGAAAAAGTGATCATGTGCAAAGATACAATATACAATATTTTAATGGATGGATGGATAGATGGTACTTAACCATTTATTAAATAGTTGTAACAGTTAGTACAGTCCAAATGACAGTTAAGCAATATTATAAAAACACTGAGGAAACGCAGTTGAGGTGTAAGGATCTTAGTTAAAAACAGGGCTGTGGTGTTTAATTCATTAACCTTGTGTATTGTAAACCAGGTTATTAATCAAAGACACAATACGGTCCAGTCATTAGTTTAAGTACACCGTATGTGACAATAAAAATATCTAATGTTTGCTTTTGGCATTAAGCAAACAGACAACAAGCAAAGAATCTCACTATGCCACTTTGTTTTGTAGTCCTATTAAGGAGGCAGCATGGAGAGGTTCAGTTTACCTGTTCAGTAAAAAGACAATTAACACGAGACAAGATCTTGGATGGAGTCGCGCAACTCTACCTGTGCAGATCTCATTACACAGACACCTTTATTTAAGCACTCAAGCATGGATCGGCTCCGAGTCATGCAATGCAACACCGATTCCCAAGTACTTACGTCAAAGTACGCAGTGAACATGTCATCCGACTCCGTAAACATGTCGGGTGCAGAAGCCTTTTTCGGATTAGCCCCTGAAAAAAAAAATTAGACAATTGATTTCACTTAATGAGTTTCTTTCTGCTAATTCTAAGGTTGCATCCGCAACACGCAACTAAAGGCCGTCCTCACAGCCATCTCTAAACATGCCTAGGATAATTTGTGAATTGATAAAGTGTAAAAGGGATCTATTTGGCCTACTGTGCTTACACACAGATGAATTGGTCATCCACATTCAACCCCTATGTGTAAAACACATACACACACAATGAGTGAAGTGAGCACATGTGTCTGGAGCGATGGGCTGCCTTTTGTTCCGAGGGCCATCGGGCTCTATAATACAACTGTTTTGGGCCGGAAGAACAAATAAAACATCAGGACATTAAAAAACTTTCTATTGTATTTTGCACATTATCACTTCTCCATCTATACTGGACACTTTATTTTTGCTTTTATTACACACTGACACTTTATAACGGTAAATTGTAAATAAATAAAAATAAATAAATAAATAAATAAAAAAAAAATATATATATATATATATATTTTTTTTTATTTTTTTTTTAAAATTTATTCCCACTATTAAAATACTGTCTATTTGTATTGTACTGTTACTGCTTCTGGCTGCTAAATTCCCTTCGGGATGAATAAAGTATTCTATCTATCTCTCTATCTATCTTGTATTGGGGTTAGGGTTAAGTGTGGTACTTGATGAGACTGGGAATCAAATCAGGGGACCTTTGGTACAGCCTGACACTAATGGCCAACCTATGTTAACCTATTGCCTTCACCTCAGTTTTGTAAAACTCTTGGAGGGGTACACCCCTGTCTGATTTAATCAAATTAAAATCAAAACAATGATTTATGATAAACACGTAAGTAAAATTGTCTCACCTTTTTCCTGAGTGAGCAAATTTTGTTTGGCTTTGATGTTGTCCTCAAAGGTATGAAGGTTCTCTTGCTCATAGGCCTTCACATCAGCTGCAACTCGCTCCAGAATATCATCTGGCGAAGGGGAGCGGCTACCGGAGCTACTCCTGGGGCTTCCGGGCTCGGACTTGGTATTTTCATTCTTTTCTTCTTTGTATTTCTGAACAGACCACAGTAAAAGACAGTGAATGATGCTTTAAAATACAAAGAAATGTATAAAGAAATAAAATCTAGGACATTTTAACACACAGGGTGGCATGGTGGCTTAGTGGTTAGCACGTTGGCCTCTCAGCGCTAGGGATTCCCGGTTCGAATCCCCATCTGGGCGAAGTTTCCATGTTCTCCCCGTGTCCGCGTGGGTTTACTCCGGGTTCTCCGGTTTCTTCCCACAGTCCAAAAACAGAGAAACCTTTAATCTTACTACAGTAGGAATGTGTTGCCCAGGGGGCAAAATGGGAGGGGTATATTCATGTACTGGGAACAATTTGGTAGCTCCAATTTAACCCATAATGCCATGCAGAGAACATGCAAAACCTCACAAAGTAAGGACCTTGTCTGCTGTACCTTGATATTTAACACAGGATTTTTTTGGCTATAACACAGCTATCAGCTGCTCCACCCAGGCAGCTTTATGTTACTCGTAAATAAATGAAATTATTATATTATTAGGTGGCACGGCACCTTAGTGGTTAGCACGGTCGCCTCTCAGCCCTAGGGATTCCCGGTTCGAATCCTCATCTGGGTGGAGTTTCCATGTTCTCCCTGTGTCTGCGTGGGTTTCCTCCGGGTTCTCCGGTTTCCTCCCACAGTCCAAAAACATGGATCAAGTCAATTGAATTCTCCAAATTGCCCTATATAGAGTGTGTGTGTGTGTGTGTGTGAGTGAGTGTGTGCCCAGCGATGGATTGGCGCCCTGTCCTGGGTCTATCTGCCCAGCGCCCGAGACGTTCTCCCCTGGATGGGCATGGGGAAACCCACCGCGACCCTACTAGAGGATAAAGCGGGAGATAATGAATGAATGAATTTTAACACACATCCTAAAATACGAGAATTCAGTTAAACAAATGACAGCAAAAATATTATGATTTAATTATTTATTTTAAAAAAAATTGGCACTGTTTAATTTTTGGGGAGAACATGGAAATTTCACCCAGATTGGGATTCAAATCGGGAATCCCTAGCACTGTGAGGAGAACGTGCTAACCACTAAGCCACCGTGCTATCCAAAATGTTGCAAATTGGACCACAAAATTGTAATAAAAACAAACATCTTCATCATTAGGGTGGCAAGGTGGCTTAATTGTTAGTATGTTCTCCTCTCAGTGCTAGGGATTCCCGGTCCGAATCCCAATCTGCGTGGTTTCCATGTTCTCCCCGTGTCCGCGTGGGTTTCTTCCTGGTTCTCCGGATTTCCTCCCACAGTCCAAAAAATGGTCAATTGATTTCTCCAGAAATTTCCCCATATGGAGCGAGTGTCTGCCCAGTGATAGATTGGCACCCTGTCCTGGGTGTATCTGTCCAGCGCCCGAAACGTTTTCCTCTGGATGGGCATGGGGAACCCTCTGCGACCATAATAGAGGATAAAGTGAAAGATAATGGATGGATGGATGGATCTTTATCATTAGCTTCCATAAAAGGTCACTTTGGGTACAAAACATGTTTTTTAATTTACAAAGAATCAAGGTGACTTTTAAAACAGTTAAGGCTCCTCAATTTTAGTATTGACATGAGATTAACAATACTATATAATACTATTCCTTTATGTGAGCACCTGGGGGACTATCCCTTGATCCTGCTCTGAATAAATAACTTAGAAAATAAATAATCCTGATCTTAAACCTGGCATGAACAGCTCGGTTTAGAAAGTCCACAAACACCTTCATATGTGCCAAAGATGTTAAAAAAAACACAATGCAGCAAATTATAATATGAATAAACTTTATTACAAAATCACATTTTCCAACCTGGATAATTGCTGAGCGCTGAAGCCGCCTCTGTTCTATAAGAGCTTCCTCATCTTCTTCGTCCACATCAAAGTCCTCCAGTCTGAATACAGACACGTTGATTATTATAATTATGAGCTTGTCTGTAATAAACTTACAATCCTTACATATAATGAGCGAAAGCAATTAATGCTTATAATAAAGAATTAATTACAGATAGGACTAGTAGCACTATCAAGACATTATATTACATTTTTACAATTACAAAGTAAAGAGAATTATTAAATTCTCTAAAATTAGTCCTCCGATGATTTGAATTGAGAATTACAAATCTATGTGCACACTCACACGTCATCATCCGATTCTTCTTGGTCTGCCTTCATGCCTTCGGATAAACTGCCCTTAAACTTGTCCTCTTTGTCTTTGCTTTTCTTTTTTAGGTCTGGAGATCCTGAACGGGGCTGCCGTCTCTGGCCTGGTCTGTTCCGTTCGAGGGACCTACAACAACCCCAGCATCAGTTAACTGGCAGTGCAATTCCCATTCTGTCCCTCAGTCCAACAGTTCATGGATTCAAGGGAAACTGAATGCTTTAAATTGCCCCACATAGCGTGTGTCTGTGTAAGAGAGCATGTCCAGCGATAGACTGGCGCCCTGTCCTGGGTGTACCTGCCCAGCGCCTGAAACTCTGTTCTCCCCTGGATGGATAACATCCATCTATCCGCTTTCTCCTCTATTAGGGTGGGGGGGGGTTCCCCAAGCCCATCCCGGGGAGAACGTTTCAGGCGCAGTGCAGATACACCCAGGACAGGGTGCTAATTTATCACTGGGCACACACACACTCACTCACACAGACACACTCTATATGGGGCAATTTGGAGAACTCAATTGACATTATCCATGTTTTGGACATGGGCACGGGACATGGGGAGAACATGGAGACTCCACCCAGATGAGGATTCGAACCAGGAATTCCTAGTGCTGAGAGGAGAACATACTAACCACTAAGCCACCAGATAGATAAAATATTTGAGTAATAAACTTATAACACACCTTCTTCTGGGAAGAGGAGATCTGCTGGCGAGTCTCCTGGGAGAACGGCTAAGCCTCCCTCTGGAACCCAGAGAAGGGCTCTGCCTCCTGCCGCTTCCTGCATCATCTCGGGAACGCATCCTATACACACACATCAAGATACTGAGGTAAAAGCACAACGATGAAGAACAAGAATCAAATCATACCCCATGGGTCCCCATTCTGTAACTTAATGGCAGAGCTGGAAGGGGAAACATCCTGATACAGACCTGTGCAACAAAATGAATCCATAATTAAATTCAGCTTTTAATATATAAAAAGAGCCCTATAATGTTGTATGGAACAACCTTGCTCTTTAATTTCTTTAAGAAACGATTTGCAATTAATGACTATTAAGAAATTAACAAGCATTGGTGAGCATTAGGTAGCACAGGACATGAAAATTTTTTAGTTTTTAATAATTTTCTAATAACTTTAAAGAAATCTTCAAAGGCTAGACATCGGGACAGGTATTTTGTGTGTCGTGTGGGCCAGCCATATGAATACAGGAGTTGTAGAGCGCACTCTGGTGGGACATCTAAGAAATAACACTCAAAGGGGTCAAGAATAAATAATCTGTCCACTTTATTTCTTTTTAAAATGTATTTTCTGTTGTCTAGATTTCAAACAGGTGGCACGGTGGTTTAGTGGTTAGCATGTTCTCCTCTCAGCACTAGGGATTCCCGGTTCGAATACCCATCTGGGTGGAGTTTCCATGTTCTCCCTGTGTCCGCGTGGGTTTCCTCCGGGTTCTCCGGTTTCCTCCCACAGTCCAAAAATGTGGATCAAGGTCAATTGAATTCTCCAAATTGCCCCATGTAGAGTGTGGGTGTGTCTGTACCCAGTGATAGATTGGTGCCCTGTCCTGGGGTGTATCTGCCCAGCGCCTGAAACGTTTCTCCTTGCTTCCCTGGATGCCCCCCCCTCCCCGGGACCCTAATAGAGGATAAAGCAGAAGATAATGGATGGATGGATGGAAACATTATCGCAGCAATTATTCAATATGCCCCATATAAACAAACACACATTGGCTTAACGGCCATATTATTAGGTACTCTTTATCTTGTGTATATATAGATTTCTATTACATTTCACCTTTTTCTAATGTATCTTGCTACTAAGAATGTGAATTTCCTCATTGTGAGACAAATAAAGGTCTTAAGTATTATTTGGGTGGTGGAAAACTCAGCATTGCAGTCTTACTGATGTGGTGATGGTGGTATTGTACTATTAGTTGAGTGTGTTGTGCTGATAAGAGTGACAGCATTGAGTTGAATTGTTAAACAATTAATCAATGAATCAAGGTAGATGTTTTTAATAAAGTACACAGCAGGGGCGTCGTTAGACCTGGGCTTTCGGGGATATAGCCCCGGATGTTTTGTCAGTAGCCCCGGATAAATGAGAGCAGCTTTATCTGCAGCCTCTCCTCCAGCAGCGGGACCGAATGATGGAGTCAACATCAGCTGTTTGTGCTTCCAAGCTGTGTGTGTGTGTGTGTGTGTGTGTGTGAGGGAGACAGATTTTTTTCGCCAGTATCGGGAGTAAAGTTACCGTAGTAACTGTATGTTGGCTGTAAAGAGCAGCTGCTCAGCTTTCAGAAACCGTCAGAATTTTTCTGAAGGTGCAAACTGTCTCAAAGTTACGGTATTTAAAGCAAAACCTTAAGTTAAAGTTAAAACTGTCTGATCTGCGACGGACTCGTAAAACGGATTCATGCTTTTCTGCCGAAGCTCAGGTTCGTTTATTCAAAAGTTTTCATCCAAAGCCATCATTTATTAGAACTGAATGTGCTCTCCACTGCTGACAGACATATTTTATATGTAATTAAATTTATAACTAATATAACTAATAAAAGATCAAACAAAATGAATGCAACAACAGTATGTAAAATGGATCAATACACGATTTTAAAAGAGGACAGAGAGGGGAATAAGGGATCTGGGCTAAAGCCCCTGATGTTTCTAAACCCTAAAAATGCCACTGGTGCACAGCACCACCACATTAAAGTCACTGCAATAATCAGACTCATCCACAAATAATACCCACTATTTGGTAATTCTAACCTATAGGAGAACGGCATGAAAAGGACTGAGAAAGGATGTAGAGAAATAGGAGCGTAAAGACAAATCAAACCTGACAGGTGACGGTCTCTGGCGGTCCAATTCCCTCCGTCTCCTGTCAGCAGATCGAGAGCGAGCCCTCCTAGCTGGCGATCTTTTGCGGGCAGCAGAACTACAACTAGGTGTCTGCTGAGGGGACCGGTGTTCCCTGGTCCTTTGAGAAGATCTATTTCGTGTAGGACTTTGGCCTTGGCTTCTGTGGGGGGACCTGTTCTCCTTTCCTGTGGTGACTTCTTTGGAGGGGGATTTTACCGTTACCTTGTCACGCTTCAGCTCCAGATCAGGCAGCCTGCTTACTTGTTCCCCAGATCTGGAGCGCCTCATCTCTGGTGATTTGTGTTGGTGTGCACTTTGTCTGCCCTTAGACTGTCGTACCGATGGGGAAGGGTCTCGTTTTCTTTCCTGTCCTCGTTCCGAATTTTTGTACACGTGCGGTTTTTTGGATAATGCATAAGATTTCACTTTTGGGGATCCATCTCGGTGCCTGTGAACTTCATGGGATGCTTTGTTCACCGAAGCTTGGCTTTGGTCAAGACTTCTTTGCTTTGCATCGGCCACCACATCGCTCCCAGTCTTTTCCTCATCAGATTTCTGCTGGTCACCAACCCCGTCCTTGGATTTGCTTCTACTGCTTTGCCAAGAATTGATTCCTGTAACATTTGGGGAAGTACACCGATTCAATTCTACATCTTTAGCTACCAGCTGGCTTTCCTGCACATTAGTAACCGGTATCTGCGCTATATCTTCCTTTTCCTCATCACCGTTACATATCCGCTCTTGTATTTCTTCATTTTCATCAGAATCTGTATTATAGCCCTGCAATATCAGCCCCATCCCAGAATGCACTTGTCCAGCCATAAGTTCATTATCGAGCTCAGCTTGGATCATAGCCCTTTGCTTCTCTAGGTCCTCCAAAGCTGCCAGATCATCCAGTCTGGACCTCTTTGGAGAGGAAGCTTCTGCCATGTCCTCTGTATTACTGTCCCCATCGTTTAGCTTGGAGGACTCTTTGTGTTTGCGCTTTTTATGCTTGTGTCTGTGTTTGTGTCTGTGCTCTTTTTCCTCTGTTAATGAAAATTTGTGTTTTCTGTGTTTGCTATGATGCTTGTGTTTCTTTCGTTTGTGTTTCTCCAGGCTGTTCCACTTCGAATTTGTACATGATTCCAATCCAGGTTCCTGGTCTTCTTCGGAAACATTCAGACTTCTGTAAAGTAAATAAATATTATTATATAGTTATTATAGTTTGTTACCTTTATGCTGAAAAACATCAGGAAGAGTGTATTAATTGCTGTGAAGCACACTTTTAGGGGTACCCAGTAATGACGAGCAAATGTCAGGACAATCTCCTCCACTCCAATTCTCTTCAAGAAGAACACCAGAGCCAGACTACACTCTGCAGTTAGACTAGTACACCAATTGGACTGCAGAATAGTGAGGTAAAGTTATTTATGATCTTAACTCCAATTGCTCCCTTTGCACAGTGTACAGTGTGTGCAGGAACGTGTGCTCACTTTACCAGTGTATGTAAACTGAATATGCATGTGTTTCACTGCATGGACGGGTTAAAAATTAAGTACAAATTCCTCTGTATGAATATAGATGACTTTATATGTCCATAATCAGAAGCTTAAATTATCAAAATATAGATTAATTTAAGGCAGCACGGTGGCTTAGTGGTTAGCACGTTCGCCTCTCAGCGCTATGGATTCCTGGTTCAAATCCCAATCTGGGTAGAGTTTCCATGTTCTCCCCGTGTCCGTGTGGGTTTCCTCCGGGTTCTCCGGTTTCCTCCCACAGTGCAAAAACATGGATCAAGATCAACTGAATTCTCCAAATTGCCCCATAAAAAGTGTGTTTGTGTGAGTGAGTGTGGTAGGTTGGCGCCCTCCTGGGTCTATCTGCCCAGCACCCGAAACGTTCTTCACTGGATGGGCATGAGGAAATCCACCGCGACCCTAATAGAGGATAAAGTAGAAGATAATGGATGGATAGATCACTTCATATGTCTAGTATCAGAAGCTTTCATTATAAATCAATTTATATAAATCAATTCATATGTCGGCGGCACGGTGGCTTAGTGGTTAGCACATTCGCCTCTCAGCGCTAGGGATTCCCGGTTCGAATCCCCATCTGGGTGGAGTTTCCATGTTCTCCCCGTGTCTGCGTGGGTTTCCTCCGGGTTCTCCGGTTTCTTCCCACAGTCCAAAAACATGGATCAAATTAATTGAATTTTTAAAATTGCCCAATTTAGAGTGTGTATGTGTGAGTGAGTGTGTGCCCAGCGATGGATTGGCGCCCTGTCCTGGGTCTATCTGCCCAGCGCCCGAGACGTTCTCCCCTGGATGGGCATGGGGAACCCCACCGCGACCCTAATAGAGGATAAGCGGAAGATAATGAATGAATGAATTCATATGTCTATTATCAGAAGCTAAAGTTCTATTAAAAATATAACCATCACAATTTTCTCTATAACAACACATGGTCAAAATTGAAGAGAACAAAGAAAGCAACATTATATTCCAGATGCATCTGTTTGGAGTGTATTTTAATGTAAGAATCTAACCAATATTAATGAAACTAATTCATACACAACTGTTTATTTTGATCAGTCAAGGTTCAACACGATCTACGATGTATTTACTCATTTAATTAACAATTTATGCTTAATTAATCAGTAAGACTGGTGGCACAGTGGTTTAGTGGTTTGCATGTTCTCCTCTCAGCACTAGGGATTCCCGGTTCGAATCCCCATCTGGGTGGAGTTTCCATGTTCTCCCCGTGTCCGCGTGGGTTTCCTCCGGGTTCCCCGGTTTTCTCCCACAGTGCAAAAACATGGATCAAGATCAATTGAGTTCTCTAAATTGCCCCATATAGAGTGTGTGCCCAGTGATAGATTGGCACCCTTTCCAGGGTGTATCTGCCCAGCGCCCGAACCGTTCTCCCCTGGATGGGCATGAGGAACCCCCCGCGACCCTAATAGAGGATAAAGCAGAAGATAATGAATGGATAGATCACTTTATATGTCTATTATCAGAAGCTTCAGACTTCAAAACGAAAGATCTATTCAAAATATAACCTCATCACAATTTTCTCTATAACACATGGTCAAAATAAAAGAGAATAAAGAAAGCAACATTATATTTATTATATATTATATTATATTATATTATATTATATTATATTATATTATATTATATTATATTATATTATATTATATTATATTATATTATATTATATTATATTATATTATATTATATTATATTATATTATATTATATTATATTATATTATAGTGACATGCATCCGTTTGGAGTGTATTTTAACGTACAAATCTAAACAATATTAATGAAACTAATTCATACATAGCTGTTTATTTTGATCGGTCATGGTTCAACACGATCTACAATGTATTTACTTAATTCATTAACAATGTATGCTTAATTAATCAGTAAGACATCAGTACCCCTTTAATAATTACACTGTAAATGAGTCATTTTATGTTGACTCGATGATCACTCGACTTATTGAAAGCCAGGACGGGTTCGAAACGTCTTTATATGATGTTTTTCTTTATATGATGTAATTATCTATAGAACTTAACGTTATGAGAATGTTTTAAACACTTTAAACAATGCTTCTGATCGGATCCGGCAATCGTTACAATAACCTAGCTGCTAGCTGAATTAGCATAATGTGCACAACATTGCCTGACAACAGCGCGTAAACATTACATTTAGTCCCCTAACTTCACGCTCCTATAACATCGAATTAATTAACTCTATAGACATATTTAAATGGGTTGATCTGATTAAAATGCGGCTTACGGGAGGTCGGTGACGGATTCAGGAACCAGCGTTTCCATGTTAGCGGCTTAAACGGATCTAAAGGGACACCACGCGCATGCGCAGTGCGAACAGTGTCGCCAACCTCAGTAGTAATTTCGAACCCTTTTCTCAGCTTCTGTGTTTCATTCATTCATTCTTCTGATTTACCCTTAACTAGGTTCGGGGGGTTCTCGATGCCCATCCACGGGAGAATGTTTCTGGCGCTGGGCAGATACATCCAGGACAGGGGGGCAATCTATCACTAAAAACACTCACTCACACAGACACACATTATATGGGGCAATTTAGAGCATTCGATTTACCTTGAATCCGTGCTTTTGGACTGTGGGAAACCGGAGAACCCGGAGGAAACCCATACAGCTTATGTAATGAATTCACTGATTAATTACTATATATATATATATATATATATATATATATATATATATATATATATATATATATATATA